>UXGD01002992.1:0-22573 GCA_900474315.1 Torymus auratus | reverse complement strand
TACCACTCTAACCTCAAAATCATAACTTTAATATGATTATTCAGCTCTCGTGGTATAAAATACGGTTCGGAACTGGTGCGTAAGAAAATTTTTATAATGCGGAAGGTGATTAATTTATAAATAATCACCTTCCGCACCCGTATCGAAATGTACTATTATAGCACAGCCTACCTGAGCCCGCTGTCACGCCTATACGTGACCTAAGTGCGGGCTTAGGTCACACAGTGCTATAAAGCTATATTTCCTGTAAGTATAGTCTTTAGTGTAAAATTTCAAGCGCACAAATAGATTCAAAACGTCGTCACTACACAGAGAAAAGAAAATTTTTACATTAAAATTATGCTTTTCTTATTATAAAATGATAATGTTATTTGTACCAAAATTGTGTTTCTTAATAATTAACGATATTTCTTTATCGTAAACAATATTTCTTTATAATTGAGTAATATTCCTTAATGATTTAACTGTTAACAAATATTCGTTTGTCCGTATCCAAACGTCCATTTCTTTATAGTAAATGACGTACCTTTAATATAATAGATATTTTTCTCTCTGTGAATGTGACTTTTAGTATGTGTGCGCAGCTGGGAGCGATAACATCGCTAAAATATACAAAAAACAATTTTCGAAGCATTTTTACGATTTAGACAAGGAACGAAAATGAACCTATTTTTTTATTTCTATTATTATCAACTTTAAGTCTCAACTTTATTAATTTGTAATTTTTATTTAAAAAAATGAAATCATACATATGCCGCGCAAAATGGGTATGGCAAAACGAACACCCTGTCTGGTTTACCTGGATAATACATAAATCTTCAAAAAAAAATATATAAGACGAAAAGACAATCGCCCAGCCCCATGTCTAAAATGATCACTGTATACGCTAACACCCATTAAGATATTTTCCTCTGACACTAAAGAAATAGTATAAGGATGAATATAGCATATTGCTAATTCTAAAGAAATAATCAAGTTATGTGTTGCGGAGGTGGATCTTTTATATGCAACGTAGCGCAATGCCCTGCAACACGAAATTTATTCACAAATTTTTCGCACTATTTAATTACCTGAAATCTCACACTCTTATTTCATCCCTAGCATCGCTGGCAAAGGCGGCGGCTCAATCAATCCCTCTATGGCGGGATCCATTAAAACTTTCATGTATACACGTTCTAATAAATCACGTTAATTAAACTTTGCACGAAGAGGTGAATTAGGATTAATCATGAAACCATCGAATTTCTTGTAGACGTTGCACATACTCGAACCATGTCATATAGATAACCTAATATGAATCACTTATGGGGAGTAACGCTGTGCCCTCGAGATTGACTCTTCGTCGAAGATATTTAAAAAAAAAAAAATTACAGAAATTAACATAGGTCGAATAAAAAAGATTAAAGAAGATTCAAAAACTGACATTTATTTATTCTACGATCCAATAGACTTCTCTTCTGGCGTATTCGCCCAAGCACTTTCAGGCTACAACACTGTACTTTACTTCACTGCACTTTAATTGAAGCATTTTTTTATTTTTCTGAATTGATAGAACACAATATGTAAAATACGCATTATGTTTGTTGAATTTCATCTAAAGTACATAAAAATTTATATTAACTACATAGGCATGCCTGGTTATTATATCTTCTGATGCCAAAAGACCGAATGCAATTAAGTTGAGTGGAAAATGCACAAATCGCAAGAATTGGCAGCGCCGACTTTGAGAGCAATTTTGTACCTTTTCGACGTTCAACTTCAAATCTTTATAACATTGGAAGGAATCGTTATTTTTTAATTTTCAAAAAATCGAATTAAAGCTCTTTCTTCCTAGTTTTAATTTCTTTTTTGAAACTTTGATTACATCGTTTTTGAGCTCAATTACTGAGGTTTAAGTAAAAGGGCTTTTTTGCTATTTACTTATGAAAAATTCCAACTTTGAACAAAAATGTGAGACAAAGACGGTTTTAATTGTACACGATGTTCCCGGTATATTTTGTAGCATAAGAAAGAAGAAAAAACGCGCCCAGAAGGTTTCTTTAAAAAAAAAATTTGACCGGTTTTGGGGGGACGCGTAAAGTTGAAACAAATTCCGAATTTACACACGCTTTAAATAAACGGATTTTAGCCAGGAATGCAGGACACTTAACTACGTGACTACTATTCTTCTTAAGCAATACTTGCAAAATAAGAAATCTATGTTAAAAACTATAAGACAGTTAACTAACAAGGAGAGTACACACCCTCCGGGAAACGGATATTGGCAGGCATTAGAGAGTTGATTTGTGGTACCTAAAAATGAAGCCCATGTTCCTAATTTCATTTCATAGGCCCTTTTTCTTGAGATATGGGCAATTTCATCTCAAATATCCTCTATTTAGTTAAAAAATGATGTCTCTTGTATTGACTGTCACATTGCAGTATTTAAGATAAAAAAACGAGGGAGACAAATTCTAAAAGTAGACAGTAAAAACTAAAGTTTAAGCTGTGATTCGTTAAAAAATGTTGATTTTTTCAGGAAATTATAAGCAATGAAAGATAGCGCAAGAAAATGGTTAAAAATCGTTGTCTTATTTCAAGCGATTAAATGGATTGTATTTTTAACCATTTCTTTACGCTATCTTTCATTATTTATTATTTCCTGAAAATCAATATTTTTTAACGAATCAGAGCTTAAACTTTAGCTTTTACTGTCTACTTTTATAATTTTTTTCCCTCGTTTTTGTATCTTAAATACTTGCAATCTAACAGCCAATACAGGACACATCATTTTTTAACGTAATAGAGGATATTTGAGATGAAATTACCCATATCTCAAGAAAAAGGGCGCATTAGACGGAAATGTGAGCACTGGGCTTCATATTTTTACAGCAAGGCTAGTTCTTTTAAAGGTGTCATTTGTCTGCGCACAGTCTTGGCGTAAAGTGACTTCTAATTTATTCACCAAATTCTAGAATTATCAGTGCAGTTTAAGTGAAATACCATATCAAAGCGGACACTCCCTCAAATGCCAAACAATCTGGACAATGCACTGGCCAAATCGTTAAAGGAAATGAATAATCACTCCGTGTTCGCGCGCACGAGCTGTACAGGCATCGTAGCTCGGTGCATTTTCTCATCTATTTTCCCTATACAGAAGTGCAAGGGCCCCACGTGTGCGCGCAGCAGCGAAAGCATTCCATATGCAGTCCTCTAATTGCTCTATAGTGCTCCGGCGATTCAAGTGAAGAAACGCAATCTATTTCGTTCGACGCCCGGTGCGCCGTGTATTTATTACGGCTGTCCCACCCGCCAGGGCGTGGTATGTTTGAGACTCTTTGGCATCTTATGTGTATGTATGTGTGAGAGTCTCTGAGTGGCTTAGTATTCGCTCGCGACCGTTGTTGCACGCTCACGCGCTCGCAAGATGCAACTAAGTATATGGTGGCCGGGTTTTCGAGTCGAGAAGTGCGGGTAGCAGGAGCAGGAGAGTAGTGAGGTGGGCGCGAACCTTCGCAACCTCGTATAAAACGCCCCTCTCAGCTCCGCGGCCTGGCACTGTGTCTTTTATCCACTCTTGCGGCGTGGTCCACGCTGTCGTCTCGCGTCATGAGTACTGCACTCGTAAGTGATTAACGAATTTTCTATAACCTTCGTCGATTTTGTGAAATTTTCATTTCAACGAGTGTTGTGACTAGTATTTTTACGAATGGGCATAATTTAACAATGATGCGCTTCGACCTATTGGCAAGTGAACAAATTTATCGATAGAATTTTAGAACATTATATACCTTGAGCGAGTGCTTTACCTTTTAGCCATCTGTAATTACCTTAAAATTTACCGTCCTTTTAAATAGTAAAGTTAATAGGAAAGACAAAAAAAGTGTTTTTAATTATTATTTTTTTTTTTTTACTGAATTTTCATTGCAGTTTTAATTTTTAAGATTTAATAACCAAACCTACGTTAGAAATTTAGTTGGTTAATTTAATCTTACAAATTCAAAAAAGGACTTTTTATTTTAGTAATTTTTAATTTTATATTTCTTAAATAATAAATGTAATCGAAAATATATATATCATTATTCGCTTGAACATTCACTCGTGTTTGAAACAGACATACATTAATTTAGAAAAGGAAAGTATATTTGGGGCAGTTTTTACGGATTCAACCAAATTATTAATATCGTTTTCAAAAATCATTTTCAAAAAGTTTTTCAATTTTTCGAATATAAATTGGTTTTATTCAGAAATCGTCACTTCCTATAACGTAACTAATGTTAATAAAGTGCTTTTTGATTTATATGTTCATTTTACTTGCAAATATAATTCAGAACACCATAACATTTCTTTGTTTAGTTGAAACGCATTCGTAAGTTTCAAACCGGTTGTTACAAAGAATAGTGAAAATGATCTCGTACATTCTACTTTATAACATTGTACTTGCAACAGTGGTAAATATTTCTCTGTTCGATTTGAAAACTGCATGAATTATTTTTTAAGCATTTTTAGAAGGTCATCATATTTTAATAATAACAAAAATGTTTACACTCGTATGATGACGATTAAGATATATTATTCCCTCGCGGACTTCCTCATTCTTTCGGCGTTACCTTGACGGTCGATTAAGTGCACGTGTCCGAATTCGTCTGCATCCTCCTGCTCGCCTCTTTCCAGATAATCCTGCTCGGCGCGTTAGCGCTGGCCAGGGCCCAAGTGGACTCTCAAAACGCGGCGATTCTGAAGGACTCGCGCTATCTCTCGGGCGACGGGACCTTCGGAGCTTCGTACTCACAGGAGGACGGCGTCGAATTCAAGGAGGAAAGCGACGAATACGGAAATCGACGGGGCTCGTACTCCTACGTAGATCCTACGGGACAAAGGCGCACCGTCACCTACACCGCGGGCGTCAATGGCTTTCAGGTATAGACGCAATGCAATTTCCAAGCCACAATGGGCGTTCATTTTTTCGCGGTCGGGCAGATTTTATTCTGCGCGTTCACAGATCATTAAGGGGGTTTGGTTTAGTTTGCATAAAGATGCAAGAGTATTTATATACTGTTTATGTGGGAACATTGCGTCGAAGTTCGATAGCCTTTTTAAGAAACAGTCATAATGGTTGCATCAGTTGAAAGTGTATAAGGTATTACGTACATCGGTGTAAGGATTAGCTCCATTGAATATGCTTGCGAAGCGCTGAACTGTGAAAATATTTCTTCAAGTGCAATGAACTTTTTAGAAGCGTTTGAAATTGCATCACGTAAAAATGTCTATATCGTGTATACCGTATTGTAACCAAATGCATTATGTAACTCGGTAATTGAATTCTTCTGTTATACTTCCACTCCTTTTTAGATCATTGTTTAATACGATCTGATAATATGTTAGGACTTTTTCAATTTCGTTCTAAAGTTTTTCTATATATACATTCATTCTGTGCGCATTATGTCTTTCTTATATCCTATATTGAATTATACTTTCATAGTTTAATTTTAATTATTTTGTATTAGTTTGTACTCTTTCAAAAGAACATTCCAGGCAATTTTACATACAAGTTTAAAAAATGATTTGACAATGTACTCTGCGGAAAAACAATAGCCAATGAATCAGTTATTCCCTTATCCGAACTATGACACGCGTAGGCGAGCGGTGACCACATACCGGCGCAGCCACCACCGCCCACGCCGCCACAGCCGGAGTACGTGCCGCTAGCCCAGTACAACCCACCGGACTACCAGCCGCCGGCCAATCTGCCGGTAACGCCACCCTCGCGTCCACCGCGCTACCAACTTGTGCGCCAACCCTATCAGCCCCAGTACGAGACGCAGGAGCCGTCGTACGACCCCCAGCCACGAGCGGCGGCCGTCCAGCAGCCGCGCTATTATAACCCACCGCCACGCATACCGCCACCCAGGTATAACCGGCCGCTAGCCCCTCAACCTGAACCGGTGAGTACAATATTCCTTTTTTAAAATATTACCTCTTATTAAAATACAGTTTGCGAGCTGATTTTATATCGCTCGATGAATCTTTTCAGGCATCAATTATTATGATAATACCGATTTTATTTATTAATTTTATCTTGAAATGTATAATAAAACTAAGTGAAGAACGGCATTGTGTGAGACCTCCATTTCGATGATTTGATAGCAGAATATTACGGGTGTTCTTATACGTTTAAAGAATAGTTTAAAACTATCCTTGCTGTGCCTTTTTTCAACGTTTATTCCCATTTTACCTTCGTGTAGTAAATATTTATAGCACGAGACTTTAATAACGTGACAATAATTATGATCCTGCAAATATGCACTAAACAAAATTATTACAGGGAAGAAATCTCCTCCGCGAAAAAATCACTTTTTCACCTACAATCTGTAGATCTCACTATCTTATTTGAATTAAATAATTGATGTATTTATTCCTTTTTGTATATTTTATTATTAGTCCAAAAGTATTGATCTTTATTTATCAAACTCAACATTAAGCTTTAAAAAATATAGTTATTCGCAGATTCCGGAAAATGCACTTTACTTTGGCTTTAGAGTGGATTTTCTGCTACCCAACAATAAAACTCCGTACTTTGAGTTTGATTTCATAAGCTGATTTTTCTAAAAGATAAGACTAAGATATTACATTTAAAATACAGCAATTTACTTATATGAAAACTTTATAAAGACTTCTCGTCCACTTTTATTTCTATTCCTCTAGTTTTACTTATACAAATTTTTACGAAACTGGTGAAAGATATAGCATTTTTTATAAAGGAATTGAAAATTTAATGTAATATCTCATGTCTTCACCTTTGTGATCAAAATAGGAGTATACCCAGTATAGTAATCTTTATTTTTGGATACAAGCAGATTACACGTTTTGAAGTCACAACAAAATTCCTTCAGCAAAATTATGATATCTAATAATAAAATTGAATAATATACCATTCCCACTCGGTTTCCATTTATTTCACACATAACTATATTTTTGTTACTTTTCAGTTGCAGTATAACTCTCCCTACCCGGAGTACCCAGCCAGCTCTCTGCGCTACGAATCCAAATACGAATCAGCACGAGCACCGGTCGGACCAATCGGTCCACCGTACAGACCGCCTGTGCAACCACCTCAAGCTCCGCCACTTCGCTACCACTACAACGAGATAACGACACCGGCGCCGAGAAGGTTCTATCCGCCTGGAAAACTTGATTTTAATAGGACACCCGATGGTTTCTCCTACACCTTCAGCAAGAGTTGAAAAAGTCTTGCTCGCCAAAAGAAATCGCGTACGTTGATGATGGCTCGGCTACGGAGAAAGGGATTTCGATGAAGACAGTGCGGTTAATCACGATCAACGCTGAGTGAGAGGATCTTTGCAGTTTTTTTTCTTTTTTCTATCATTTTACCCTTTCAAATATCGTATGTAAATCAAAGCATCGTCCTCTTTAGTTCTCACGATAATTCTTTTGTAATGCACGACGAAATTCTTTGTTTCATCATTATCAATTTTTCCTCCAGGTTTGTTGTTCTTATAAGTATCGGAAAAGTTTTGCATCTGTGATAATGAATCTGAAAATCAAAAATATATACACCCTATAATAGATTTATATGCGATCAATATATTAGTGAAAATATTGAAAAATAACCTTAATGACATCAATTTTATTGTAATAAAGGTTAATAAATATTTTAAAGTTAAATATTGAATTTTTATATTAAATTTAATAGAAATAATTTTTATTTATAATATATCAGAAAATATTCTAGAGTTTACTCAAACACTTCAGTTATTACAAAAGATAAGTTACAATGAAGTTCTGTTTAATATTGATTAAAATCAATACTCTATAAAACTTGCTTTCGTAAAGTGAATGTAATAACACAAAAAGTTTTTATTTTAAAAATCTTTACTTGAGAATTAGTATTCCTTAAAAACTTTTAATTGAGTTGTGAATACTTCAATTTAAAATTTTGAGATCTGCAATCACCTTAAAGATTCGAGTTACTAGTTGATAAAAAAAAGTTATGAGTGATCTTTGAAAATTTATTTTTATGAAGAATGACTTTGAAAGCATTTTTTGAGGTTCCTCAAGTCATTATGAATTTCAAGATAAAACCACATACAGTACTTCAGTTAAGTTTTATGCAGCTGTAATTTTTATTCTCAACAACATACAATTATTTTTACTTGATAAAGGAAAAGTCACAAAAATGTTTACCCTGCACTGCATAGTAACAAGTAAATGAAGCCATTAAACGAAAGCAAAGATTAAATAAACCTGTCCCACAATGATTCGAACAACTTGAAAAAAGTAAGTGTTTTTTAGTTGTAAAGCTTATTTTACGAAAATTACATTACCATCTTTTCCAAGCTAAATCATCTTGCAAAAAGTTTATCTTGTCTTTTATTTTTTTTTTATTATAATACTATGTATTTTATAATACTGCCGATCAATCTATTCCTTCGAGACGAACATTTCGCGAAATACACTTTTAAATAAAAGACAAAGTTCAGCCAATTAAGGAACTTATATGTAAAATAGAAGTGATATACTGTAAGAAAATTGTTGCAGGCGCGATGCATCCAATCAGCTGGAGAAACATTGGATTAAAAGTCAAGTAAAGACGGGGTAGCATCTGTCCCTTATAAAGTTCACATTCTCCTCTCCTTTCCAGCGACTCGATTCACTTTCATCTCCTAACCTTTGATTCCCCGTCGCACTTAGCCGTGTGACGCAACGTCTCCGACCGATCCCGCCGCAATCACGCCCTGAACTCGCACGCTCTGAACTATAGCTACAATTTTTTTATCTCTGTCCTCTCGACGAGCGAATGAGTGCTCGAACTGTTTTACAACGGTATCCTCCCGATACTTTATATACCGGCTTTCTGTGTGGGAAACTCAGTGAGCGGCAGAAAAAAATCGGCACGCTTTGATCGATCATCTTACAACTCCTTAATTGCTCGTGAAAAAAAACCCGTAAACATCCAGTATTAGGTATCTTGTGTAATGTTCGCGAGTTTATATTCAGATTTGCACTTTGTTACTTAAAGCAAGCGTGAGGTGGATTTCACACAGTATTGGAGAGTCAATTTACACGAATTGAGTGGATATTATTACAACATTGCTCAAGATCATAATATACCTCTATAATCAACAATTTTGAATATATTTTTTCATTGTAAATTCATTCTGCAATGATTAGTCTCTTCTTAAAATCTCAGTAAAAATTACATTTAATCGCCAAAGTCATGTATAGACAACACAGCACACCATTTGTATACTACAAAATCACAACGCTTCGTTCAATAAATCATGTGTTTTGCATAACACTGACGACTGCAGTTCTGCAAGAAAAGTACCACCGCGTGTTCGGCCGATCCTCGATTTACGATAAGGGCACAAAACGTAAGTTCCCATGATATAAAACGCCGAGGACCGCGCGCAGAATATACGAACTCGCTGCGTCGAGTCGATCGCATAATAGCAACAACAAGTATGCTACAAAAGTGAGGGTCGGGTGAAAGTGCGCGCTATCAGGTGCATATTCGGAATTCATAATGCCCGACTTATCGGCGCAGATCGTTTATTATGGGAGCAGCATTTCTCGAGTTCCTGAACCCCGGAGATTGAAGCTGGTTTGCCTTCGGCCGCGCCCTCGACAGAGTTGCTATTGCCGGCTGCCTTTGTCAACACGATTGCAATAGGTCGTGTCCCTCCTGCGTCAACTGTCTTCTGTTTCTTAAATAAATCTGCGTCTATGGATTGTTCTTATACGTTACAGTATTTTTATGATTACAAGACCAAATTTATTAATTTTATATTGAATCTATTTAAGGTTGTATTGGCTATATAATTCACGTCAAAAGTTAATCTATCACTTAAAATATCAATAATTTACTTTGAACGCGTTTTTCCTTATTGTCAACCGCACGAAAATTGTTGAAGTATTTTCACTTTTAAAAATCATGTCTTAATAATTTTAAAATCTTATTCTATTCTTTTTTTTTGGTCTTATATTTATTTGTTCAATGAAGAATTCCTAACATACCGCGTAACTCAGAATTATAAAATATATTTGAAGATGTGGTACTATTTTGAATTAAATTAAAGAACTATTCAGAGGTATGATTTTTGAAAATCGAAATACTTCGGAAATTCCGTCCGATTTTTAATATTGAGGACTTAACTATTTATCCAATATGTTTTTATGAACTTATTAAATAAAAAGTAATACAGAAAGTTTGATAATTGATTATTGATTATATTCAGTAATACTGACTTGAAACTTTAATCTTATAGTGAAAATAAAAAGATGAATATTTATTTAGGAATTACTAAAAATATAGAAATATCTGTTTTCTTATTAAAATCATTGAATCAATAAATAACTGAATAAGGACTTTCGGTTTTTAACTCTCAGGGTAATTTCATTAGAAAAAAAAATAATACAGAAATCTTATTTTATTTTTTTTTAGAATACTAATAATTTACTAGTGATTCACCATGCAGCTTTATGTTGATCATGCCAGGCGTATTCTGAAATGCGAAGCATACGACATTTGGAAACGCTTCAAATTATGCGTTCGATGGTGAGGTTTCGAAACGTTCCAAAATTAATAAAAAATAAAGGTAGGAAAAATCCATATACTTATTGAGTGTTAGATATTTATTATATTTGGGTATAAAAATATTTCGGGGTGGTGTATATGTGCAATTCTACCGAAATCTGCGACGAAACCCCAAATGTGGTTTTGAACATTTTTTTTCGAGCACACCTACCAGACCTTGCTTTTCTCGTTGTTTGTAGTATACATAAGAGAAATTCGCTGTTGTACAACGCCTATCGTGGGGTATACTTTTTCTAGAACAACTTCTTACTTTTTAAGAAAATAGCAAAATAATTATTTTCGACACAAGTGCGATAAAAATGATTTTGGCACAAGTGTGGGTTTGTCGCCCGAGCGAAGCGAGGTTAATTTTTCGAGAACTTGTGCGAGAATAATTTTTCGCACGTGTATCGAACATTATTTTTTCACACTCCGTGCGCAAAGTGTCCACTTTGCGCACGGAGTATGAAAAAAACCTTTCTCTTCAAACCTCAGCCATTACCCCAGGGCTGATCTACTCAAAGTTTCAAAAAAGAAATTAAAACTATTAAAAAAGAGCTTTAATTCCTTTTTTTTCAATTAAAAAATGTTGATTCCTTCAAAAGTTACATTGGTTTGAAGTTGAACGTCGAAAAGGCATATAAATTTACAAATCGGCAGCGCCGACCTTTTTCATGCCTTTTCGACGCTCACAAGCCCTTGTAACTTTTGAAGGAATCAACATTTTTAAATTTTTAAAAAAGGGAATTAAAGCTCTTTTTTATAGTTTTAATTTCTTTTTTAAAACTTTAAGTAGATCAGTCCTGGGCTAAATGGCTGAGGTTTGAAGAGAAGGGCTTTTTTGCCATTTTCTTAAAAAGAAGTTGTTCTAGAAAAAGTATACCCCAGAATAAGCGTTGTACAACAGCGAATTTTTCTTATGTATACTACAAACAACAAGAAAAACCAAGTATGATAGGTGTGCCAGAAAAAAATTTTTCAAAACCCAATTTTTCGGGTTTTAAAATAAAGTATTTTGCACAGGGTTATAAATTAATTAACGTTGCGTGAATTGTTATGTGACTAAATGTTTTTTAATATTAACTCAAATATAATCTAGTAAAATTCGTTTTATTACTTAATCTTTATCTTTTGTAAGCAAAGGAAATTAAATGATATTGTAAAACATTTGAATATGTAAATGATATCATACGATTTATTTATAAAGGTATATGAGTATACATTGTATTTCATGATTATGGCAGTAGATCACTGACTCAGTTTAGTGGCGTAGATTTCAACAGTATAAAATTCACTTATTTAATTATTCATATTGAGCTAGTCTTACAACTGTATAAAACAAAAACTGACACTATTTATCTAAAAAGAAAATTAAATTATACATCTAAAACTTATGCAAATACTCGCTTATTTCGAAAACAGCGATGGCAATGTACCTCCCAAGCACAAACTATATCTTATGTGAAAGATAAAGTTAAGCAGAAGGCACCATATGTACTTTTAAACATATGTACATTATTTCAAAACACAACTTTTTTCCTTTTAATCTGATATTTTTACAGTTATCATTGCACATTATTGCCACTTTATTCGTTGCAATGTACATACTGTAACTTTACATAATTTAGCCTCCAATAGATTCTGAGAAAATTCTGAAAATTGTAATCTGCTATAAATACAGTCTTGAGTCAATTTATAGCTTATGGTAAATTCTTTACCTAAATGTACAAACATAATTCCCACAGATATCTTCTTCATATACACAACGCGATAAATTACACAATCATGAAATAATCACAAGTCAAAAAAACAACTACAAAATTTTAGGTTTCAAATGAAATGAACATATTTTCTTTGAGAAAATAACAGCATCATCGCTAATCGTATTAAAAACATAAATATTATGTATGTTAGCATTAACAAAATATTATTGTAATGCTACGAGGAAGGAGGCACAACTCGCACATTTGTATGAAAACGTTAATATTTTCACATTCAAGTCAAACGTATAGGAAGTAACAAAAAATAATATTTTCATAATCAACATTTTTACGAACTCATTTATAATTTTTCAAATTTTGTTACATTGTTTAATAACAACTTATAGAACTTTTAAGAATTTCAAAATAAACAGTCCTAGGTTTAGGTTCAACTGCGATTCGTGCAAAACTACTTTTTGTAGGAACAAATATTTTAACATAATGCGCAACATTAGACTTATTAACATTTGTAAAGACGAATCTAAATTATTACAAAATCCACTGGAATACATGTTAAAAACTATTGGAAGAAACATCTATATTATCAAAGGACATATGCGTTAGAATTAATCTAAGCAACGATACTATGGAAACGCTAAACGGACTTTACGTGATTTTACATTACACGTGTTTCCCGTGGTACCAAGGTGTTAACTAATTCCGTAAACGAATTTTTGAAACCTACGTTAAGGAATTAATTGAATCATAAATCATTCCAAGAAAGAGAACCAAGTAATAATTAAAAACGAAATTTCTGAAACACCGATTACGCACTCTTAAAGGTATAAAACAAATCTAAATACATCATAAAATGAAGTAACACTTAATAATGTCCTATTTCTCCGCATATTCTTCATAAACACTAATATAAACGATGGCAAAATAAAATTACAATCACAATAAGCAAACGAGATTCAGGATGAAACTTTATCATCCAAAAAGGTCACCTAAGAATGTCTTATTTACAATAACATTTTAGGTATATTAACTATACTGTTGCTAGTTATTTTATTTTTTTCAACGCTCTTTTTTCAATTAAAAGAAAATATTCATGCTTGTAATAAAGCATGTTATGTTATTTATGTTCTGACAATGGTATTTTGCCATCTTGGATGAGTTTCCGCTGTGCAGTTGATAATAAACTAGCCACCCAAATGAAAGTAATTTCTACTTTATAACTCAGAATCCCGAAAGCACTCTTTGCGAGAAAATAACCGAATTTATCTAAACGATAATTTTGATAATTCATAAACCAACTCATTTTTCAACTGTGCAACGTAATTCTCCTTCTCTCCTATCTTACACGTCATGCCTGTCGAATTAAAATCTCATATTTCTTGTGTCTGTCATTCGCCTGTCAGCAAAGTCTCGACGGCATGCATTCGAACCAGCTAGCAGTTCAAGGTATGACGTGAATGGGGGAGACCATCGCGCTGTAGGGCAAGCAGTGCCGACGACGCAGCTCGAGGAGGTTCTAGCTGCATAAACCTGTGGGATCGACGAGTCCGCGGGCGATAAGCTCGGCAGTTGCCGGATCCTGCTTGACGGAGGAAGCGGCGGCCGCAGCTACGCCCTGCTGCAGGTGCGGCTCGAAGTGCGAGCGCACGTGGAGTATGAACTCGGTCTTGTCGGTGAAGTCCGTGCGGCACATCATGCAGTGATGCCTCTCGGCTGGATAAGGCTGCGGTGGAGGTACCGAGCCCGGGAAGTAGGCCGCGGCGTGTTGGGGTGGTGCCGAGGCCTCCAAATGTGATCTGTAGAAATTAACATGTTTATTAACATTGAGATTTTCTTGGAATTTAGATAAAAGTTCTATTTTCCATATTATGTAACCATCATTTATGAAATAAAAAAAAAAAAACTATAAATTTTACCTAGCATGCTGGGACCATTCTTCTCTGGTAGCTAATGCTCGACCACACAATTCACACGACCAGCTGACTGGTTCCTCTTTAGTCTTTTGAGAGCTATCAGCGCGCTGCTGCTGCTGCTGCTGTTGTTGTTGTGTTTGCTGCTGCTGCTGCTGGTCGTTGTGTAAATTATTGACGGTCGGCGTCGATAAGGAGGTAACACCCGGTCGATGTCGGAGTTTGTTCATGTGAATCACTAATTTATCTCTCCTGGCGAACGCTTTCCCTGTGGACGTAACAAATTTAGTCGATTTTGCACATACAACGATTCGAATTTATTAGTTAGAATAACGAATTTTCTTAAATTTTAGAATAGTAATTAACAAATAGCTTAATAGGCTGAATAAATCAGTGGATGGACAAATTGTAGTTAGTTATTTAATTGACAACAAATTTTACGAATTTATACTTCATTTCACTGCAAAGTGAAATGTAAAATTGACATAATGCAACTTTTTTATCAGGTTTATCTATTAACAAAAGTAAGCGGCTAGACTACTGGTTTACTTACGATAGTAAGTCATCAAATTTTAATAAGTTCCGATTGCAGTTGAGATTTGCAGGGGCGAATATTAATTTTGCTTTGTAACACAGTGCATATAATAGAAATGAAAAGAAGCTAAAAAAAGAGCGCTACTGCACACCAGCTACGTCCCGTTTCCTCTTACCGCAGACTTCGCAGGAATAGGGCTTCTCGCCAGTGTGTATGCGCATGTGGATGACGAGCTTGTCCTTGCGCGCGAGACCCTTGCCACATACGGTGCAGGCGAACGCCTTGGTCGTGGGCTCGCCGGTGTTGGTCGCCTTTGAAACCGAACCCGGCCTCGTGAGGCCGCCCGTCGCGTTCGAGCTGCGCAGCGCCTGCTGGTTCACCGACGTTCCTTGTCCACGGCTGTTGCCGAACTGTGCCTCCGTGCTGCCCGGGAACGCCGGCATCCCCACGCCGGGCCGCATCGCCGAGGTGTAGTCCGGGGACCTGAAACGTTTCTTTACTGTTAATCATCCCACCGCTATATCGACGATGAAAATTTAAGCCACAATCTACCCACCATGTGCCAATGGAGCGCAAAACGCGAACGCCATCGTCGTAGCCAAGCCCGTCGTCGGGCAGCGTAAAGGTCGGATTGGGCGCTTGAGGTGGCGCGCTCGGTACAGGCGCCGAAAGTAGTCGAGCCTGGGCTGCTTGCTGAGCCATGTGCTGTTGAACGGCAGCATGCGCCACTGCATGAGCTTCCATGTACGCCGAGCGCTGGTGGTGCTGACCGTTCGACATCTTGTCTTTTTCGCTCTGCGACATACAAAAGTATTTTCTACAATTACGATAGATCTTACGTTTTCGTTTATCGTGCCATCAAATGACATTTTTTTCTGAACATTTCAAAAATGCTGAATCATTCGTTTACAGGTAAACGATAATATAATTTTTTTATGAATTTCATATTGACATGGTTTTCATGTTTTACGATGAAAATTCCTTTTTTTAATACCATATTTGTTAAACAATTTTAGTTTCGATGGTATTTTTTTGAATCCTTTAAAGACAATGCACACGATACAATGTTTAAACATTTCAAAAGCTCAAAGAAGCAACGGATAATTTTGTTGGTAATCAAGAATAATCTCAAATATACAAATAACTAAAGTTATTTGTATATCTACTAAAGTAATGTACTTCAATCGTCCAACCGGGTAAAAACATTAACTACTTGAGAATTTATGATATCTTTCGTGATTTTACTATAGGTAAAAGTACATTCATTGTTTTATGTTAGGTTGTTCTGATGTAAATACCTTTTTGCTTTTGAAACTGACGACAAAAAAAGAATGCGTACCAAATTTCCAATGTGAGAAGTAATTATTTATAGGAGCGACATACAGTTGTCATACTCACGCAAAATACTTTGAAGCTCTTTTCAAAATCGAAATTCCCTGATGTATTGCTGTAGTTTAAATACTGCATTTTTTGTGAATGCATGAATATATCGTTTGTTCACGTTCAGTTCTTATCACAACTACACCCATTCACAGAAGCTATCATTTTATATTTTATATTTGTTTTGGTTTGTCATCCATAATAGCTACAAATAGAGATTTTAAAATAAATTTCAAATAAAAAGTATGTGCGTTTAGTCCTTACAAACGGAGTGAAAATTTGTTAATACTACTCTCTAAATTGAATTCAGTGAAAAATCCCTTTTTTTATGCGCTACTACACTATTTCGGAGTGCATATGCACTACTTCGACAGTGCCCGATTTTACACTCTAAAATAGTGATTTTTCACTGAATTTAATTTGGAGAGTATTTTCAGCAAGATTCGAAGATATAAGAATAGCTGATGGGCAAAATCACAGGCTTTCGTAAAACAAATAGGTATTTCAATAACTCCTGTTACGTCCAAGAGTCCCTTATCGCCTACAAGTGGGAGAAGCGAACCGCAAACCCGAAACACGTATATGTATGTATATGTACGAGAGAACGACCGCCGGGCTCGCGCGCGGGAGGAACTCACGCGAGTACAGAGCGCTGCCTTGCGAGACAGCAGCTGCCCGCGGCATCGCGCGGCGATCTACGTCGTCGGCGGTGCGCCGCCGCCACGGGGCTGCTGCTGCTGCTGCCGCCGCTGCAATAACGAGCGAGCGAAACAAGGCCTCCGAGCTAGCTCTCTCGGATCTTTCTCACGAACGAGAAAGAGGGAAAGAGCGATGGAGAAAGAGGGAGCGAGGAGAGAGCGTCGCGGGAACGGAGGGAGAAGGACGATGTGCAGTGCTACGTGTGTGCCGATGCGGCAACGGGAGCGAGATTTAACGGAGCGGAAGATTTTGAAAAATCGAACGAGCTGAGAATGAGGGGGGAACGAGAACGCTCGAGGATTTGCATAAAGATTATATCGTCCGTTTCAAAATGACAATTGTGTAAAGGTTACATCTATGGTTTATCAATTTTTTCAATTGGTATATTTTCTTTTTGCAAATAACGAGATTTATAAATTAGACTTGACTAGGACAATAAGATATTTTAGTAGAAAGAAATAAAATACAAAAACATTTGCTAAATACGGAATAAATAAGACGAAAAACGCTGAAATAAGTCAAAGTCTGTTGCAAGTAATCAGTAATACAATCAGTAGACTAGACATTTTCCTGCATAGATAGCACAGCCATAAGCAAAATGCCAATATTACGTTGATACATCTCTCAACTAAAACCCAAGAAAAGAAATCAATAAATAAAAAGGAAAACCTGTAGAAAAAGGCAGAAATTCGATAAAAAAAAAGAGGAGGGCTGCGCGCTCTCGGCTCCAGCATTCGGCAGGACTCGGCTACTTCGTCTCCCTCGCTCTCTCTTGTCCTTTTTTCGTCTTTCAACTCGGTTGGCCAGTATACACGCGCGTGAGAGAGAGAGAGAGAGAGAGAGAGAGAGAGAGAGAGAGAGCTCAGGCGGCAGCAGTCTCCGGGACTGGCGCGGTAGTGTGAGTGTGTGCATACGTGTGTGCGCGGGGCGACGTCGCCGAGTGAAAACGCGCGCGCACATCGCGCGCACGAGACGAAGGTCGACGAGAGAGGAGTATCGATCCTCCGGCAACGACCTTATGCACCGATGTATGTCCGCGGGCCGCCACCGCCGCCGTGCGAGCAGCCGAGAGCGGCCGAGCGTACTACTATGCAGCCAGCCGCCCTCCCCGCGCCCGCGGATATTATCCCTGCCAGCCTCAGGACGCGTTAACTAACTTGAAACGCCAAACTTTCAATAATTTTTACCTTTTTCCAATCATTGCTTCATTTGCAATATTTATTTTCATCATCTTTTATAATAAATGTTTTAGAAAATCGTCCGAGACTAGAGAAAAGATTTAATATTGTTCAAAGATAACTCGCTATGCCCCAATTCCGAAGAGCAACGTGTATTTAGTAAAGAATTTAAATTATGTCATTTTGAGGTTTAAGTATACAACAAAAACGTCGTATAAATACGAATTAATTGAAAACTGGAGTCCGATAAATGGCATGAATAGTATTTCTAAACACACGAAGAATTGATACGATATCTCCTAAATATCTCATGTTAGAAGCAAAAGCTTTTGAAAATATTCTCTTATAGATAATAACAAAGTATTTTATATAATTTAGAAATCATATTCGAAATATCTATCTGTTTAATTTCCTTAGAACTATCATTAATCCAATTTCTCTAATGTTGAAACGTATAAAATTTTCAAAAGTTCATAAACCAGTGAATTTTATATCCAAAGTTAATTAACAACGCACTCCCTACAGTAAACGTATCGTATAAATCTCCCGGTGTGGGAATTAAATTCGAGAGCGCAATAATTTTATAGCTTGAGAAAGTCATAAAGTTGGTTAAAACAGTTTTACGCTTAGATACGAATTATATAACTGTCTTAATTCGTGACTGCAGCGGGGCAAATTTAAATTTCAAATGAAGCCCGAGGCTGGCCGGTGACAAAAACGGGGCGAGAGTATGTTGAATTTGCCAAACGACCGCAAAATGCAAGAGACCTCGGAGGGGGTGTCGCCGTCGCCGTTCTGCGCTAAACGCGAGAAGAAAGACTCTTGCAAAAGCCGGTTTTTAGAGAGTCCAAGTCTCTCGAGTTTTACAAAAGCCTTTATCCGCCACTATGTAAATTATCGTCGGACGTTTTAATGCCTTTCAATAGTGATCGCCAACCTGGACAGTCAATATTTTCAATGTGAAATCCCTCTTGAAAGAGATACTTTTGTTAAATATGAAAATTGTTCTGTTCATTAAAAAGCAACGATGAGAATTTCAAAAATTTCGGAAAACTGATACTACTTGTGAAGCGTACCTGTGTCTAAAATCTAATGGGCACTTGTTGAGACATTGATAATTGCCGATTCAACAAAAAACCTTACTTGAATATTTTACAATGAACCTTTGGAAAAATAATTTTCACTCTCGTCCTTGTAAACGTCAACTTTGTTAAAAATAAGCCTAAACAATAGAATTAAATGAATAACACTTGTTAGAGGGCCAGCAACGGAACCGAATCTCACCCGCGGTAGCCGAAGGTTTTTTGTTCCTCCAGAAATATACGCACAGACAGTAGCACACATACACGACGAATCGACAATTCCACAAGTGAGGGGTTCACACGAACGACTCGCTCGGGCTAGCTCCCGGCACAACACTGACGTTCCTACTACTATGCACGGCGCGCGCAGGGCTGCTGCTGCGCTTGCGCTTGCTCTCTGCCGAGGGCCGAGGCCCGTCCTCCCTCTTCCCTCCCTGCGCGCACCTATACCTCCCTTTTGCGCTCTTTTCCCCGGGTGCCGCGCGCCACCGTCGGCGGCAGTGCAGACTGCGGTGCTCTCTCTCTCTTTCTCTCTCGTGCGCGGTGCGTCGGCCGGCTGACCTTGACACTGACATTGCCGCCGAACATACGTATATACACACGGGGCGCACCACGAGGCCCATGATAGGATGCTGAGTGCACTGCCAGCCCGCGAGGACCGAACTCTCTCCCTCTCACTCGCTCTCGATATATTGGCTGATAGAGCCTGCGAGCGAGTGTGAGAGAGAGGAGCATCGCTCTTTCGCGAACTAACGAAAATCCGCTATATACACGTGCGGCATGCGGTGCGGAGAGCGGACAGAAGAGCTGAGTGCAAGGTTTTGACATTTCCGATTGCTGATTCGCCTCCAGTATCCACACATACGTCTAACAATCATAAATGAAGGTAAAGTGCAGCCAATGAAATGTTTGACAACCATAATCCCAACATCGTAACTGTATTAGTATATTGTGCAACAAGGGGAGAAAATGAACTATTTCACCCGAGTCTGAAATAGCTCTTTCTCAACTCAGACATGAAATAGGGTCTTTTCACGTTGTAGGAGAGACAATTTTGCATTTCGAGCGTATTTTATGAATGTGGTACAAAATATCTATTTCTACCCTAAAACAATGAAAAACTGGTGAGAAATATTCATTTCTGCTTTAAAAGAGGTGAGAAATGGCCATTTTTCTACCCTAAAACAGGTGAGAAATAAATATTTCTACCTCTTTTACGGAACTTCTATACATCAGCTCCGAAAATTGTCCACCCACTCCAAAAATTTTTCGCGCTCCGGCACTTTCACGCCCGCTCTGAAAATTTTCCACCATCAGTATTACTGCCGGTATACAGCAACCAAAGACCTATTTTGAGATTTGCCCCTGCTAAAGAATTTTTACGCTTGCTCCGAAAATTTTCAGCCCGCTTCCGCACTTTTACGGCTGTTCCGGAACTTTTACGCCCGCTCCGCGACTTTTGTACTGCTCTACAACCGGTTACTTTAGGTCCTTTTTTTTAGGTTTAAAAAATCGTGCCTATGTTACAAAAAATAATAATATTTGCTCCGTAAAGTTGAACTTTACGCCCATGGTACGAAAAACACTGTTTCGTTATTCTAATTCAACTTTCAGTTTATTCAGTAAATTATTCAATAATGCACGGAACAAATTTTTTTAAGCAATTTGACTTACAATCCCACAAAGTTGACTTACAATCCGGTCATGCCAGCAGTATGACTACTGTAAAGAGCCTCTTTGACCAGCAGTAGTCATACTGCTTACAACGTTTTGTGAACTTTTAATCGATAGCCTTGAAGAGGGGCATAAACAAAATGCCCGAAACGTCGGAAAATTCGAATAATAATTGATGTTCAATTTATTCACAACTACATTGACAGCTGGACCATTACATTCTTCTCATCAAAATTTAAATATGATTGCCGGCATCTACCTCATCAATTCTCATTTTTCTAAATATTTAGACAAATGCCATGCCTTACACGAGTGACATAGATAGTATTATTAAAAAATACACATGTAGAAATAATAGAAATGTTTCTACAAAACTTTTAGACAAGGAAACATACCGCCGAGTCCGATACCTTTCCTGAATGCTTATTATTTACTTTGTTGTCTTTTTCCAAAATCTTGAAGCAAGATAACACAAATTATTTTTTCAACTGAATGGAACTTGAATAAAAAATAGTAAAAAATACTAATAATTCTATCCTTGAACAACTTCTGAATAAAGTATTACAGATCCACATAGAAGATTACTTTTAATAAACATTCCGTAGTTTAAATGTAAAATAGTAAACGTTCACTATTTCAATAGTTATAAGACTATTACAATGCAAAATAGTATGGATATTCACTGATTCGCTTTCTGAAATAGCGAAAATGCAATACTGAAATATTTTATTTATTTTACATTCAGGAACTTTTAGAAGATGCAAGTACCTATCATAAAGAAAGCGAAAATTGATGAAAAGCTTCGGAAAAGACGTACTGCTTCTCGTATGGGGCTGCAGAATCTTTGCGATGACAAAGTATATCGTTTGTATGGCGAAAAATCAGAAGACGACGGCAACGAGGATGCGAAGGGGGATTCCCCCTTTTTTCATCGCGAGCCACGAACGTCCATGCGCGACTTCGGCGGCCAGGAACAGGTTTTACGCGGCGGCATCAGCAACGGCGTCGCGTCGGTTGCCAGTGGCCGGCGAGCCAAACAGCAGCAGCAGCAGCAGCCGAAGCTATGCGCGCGACCGGATCGTTAAAAACGCCCCGCGATGCCGCGGAAAAAAGGAGTGCGAAAGCGAGAGAAAGAGAGATGCACGCGCTCGACTGCCGCTGTATACATGCACCTGTAGCAGCAACAGCGGCGAGAGAGTGCAAAACGAACCTTGCAGTCACTGCCGAACAAAAAGGATTGTTGAGACAAGTGAGGATAGGCATATGAAAGATGTAGATGAGATCATTTTTAAAATCAAATAGAACGTATTTATATGGTACTGTGATATTATAACGGACGTTGTAAATTAATAGAGAAAAAAAATAAATTATACTGAAGTGTAATTATGAATAAGTTTTAAAATTGTACAGTTGTATTTACTTACGATCAACTGGTAATTTTTAGTTCTTTACCAATTCATCATTGAAATTATAGAAAATTTATTATCCTTTTTTATAATTTAAGGTGATGCTTACCTATAGCTGTTACGGATGATTACAGAAATTCGTTTTTTTTGTCATTTAGTTTAGAACATTTAGAAAATATCTCTTTATCACTCTAAAGATTCAATAAGAAACTAAGTATACGTGACAAAAAATTTTTTTTTAATTAAAAATTGAATGCGAATAACATGTCTATAATTGTCGGCAACACTGGAGTCTTACACCGCCTTAATAATTAAAATAACTTTTACTATTAAAATACGCTGATACAATACGCACGCGCAGACACATACATAGACACACACACACACACACACACACACACACACACACACACAC
>UXGD01002991.1:0-22583 GCA_900474315.1 Torymus auratus | reverse complement strand
AAAATGATTTACTGTTAAATTTAAGAAACTTTTAAGTTACAAATAGTTTAGGTTTAAGGAGGTTCATCTGGTACGTAGTGATTCAAGCGTAAGTCGAGCGAAGCGCTCCTTTGACTAGCGCTGTCTAACGGCGTGATATCAGGTGTATTGTGTGATAACCTAACCATGACTGATGTTTTTTTAGGAATCATTTATTCACTCCTGGTCTTGTAAGCGATGAATACACTTGAAATGTCGCATGAGGTATCTTTATACATAGATTACTTAATATATTGAATTTACTTTAAATCTAC
This sequence comes from Torymus auratus, assembly GCA_900474315.1. Classification (NCBI taxonomy): domain Eukaryota; kingdom Metazoa; phylum Arthropoda; class Insecta; order Hymenoptera; family Torymidae; genus Torymus; species Torymus auratus. The sequence continues at coordinate 22,290 of UXGD01002991.1, read as the reverse complement.
CTGTTATTTCCTTGACCGGATGAACCTTCTTAATATAAAAACAATAACATTTTGGCAAAGGTACAAATAAATGCCAAATTTGAAATTTGATTTTTCCCGCCATATATGTGCTGCCGGCCAGAGTCTAGTTCGTAAACCATCGCTAGGCGGCGTACCGTATCTAAGTAAGCCAGGCTGAGGGGATATAGGAGCCATCAACTACTGAAGTTTATTGAATTAATAACGATGCCTTGTGTGATATTTAATTAGTTATCAATGATTATTTCGATAAATTATTACGATTAGAAAATCTCAAGTTATTTTCAAGACAAGACACGATTCTTTACATTCTTAACACCACAATCTTGATATTGTATCGAAAACTGTATATAAATATTGTATTGTCTTGAATGTTGAGGCAAGACAATACAAAATTAAGATTAATCTTACAAAGAATCAATTGGTTCAATAGTACAGCTACTATACTAAGCAAACATCAGTCAATAAAACGACATTATACAATTATAGTAGAACTATACGCATACACATCCCCATAATAAAAATGCATACGATTCACCCGATAATCCAAAACTCACATCGATTGAGCCATTCAATCACAAACTTCCAAAAAACCATCCATACCCTCACGCGCACATATACACGCACCCGTCCTTAATAAGACATCTCCCTTCCTCCCCCCTATCCGTCACCGCTAATGTATTCCCTCTCCCTCATCTCTCGCTCGCGCAAACGATAATGCAATCCACGTGGCGGACGGACGCGCGGGGGCACAGATGGTCGCCCCGGGGCGTAAGCGCGCGCGCTTGCTACTATAGCTGACCGTATTTATTCACCGAAGACGCCGCGTCGTTGCCCGAGGCTCGGAATTCTCTTTTTTTTCTCCTGGCCGGTCGCCGGATTTACGAGAGGGAGTGAGGGGAGGGGGAGAAGTGTATGTGTATGTGATCAGGGGATGTAGATTGATATTTTTGGGAAAATAGGGATTTTTCGGAGTATGGGGAGGGGTAGGTATAGGTTGAATGTATGGAATTATGCGTTTGCTGGTGTGTGGATTTTAGGGAGGTTATTAAAATGCGTAGGCTTCTTTTTGGAAAATGTAGAAATGGATGTAAGGAATGAAACAAAATTTGTGTCTTGAACACGAAATTATTGATAGCGAATGTGTTGTATAAACAGATATGATGACTATAATAATGACTTCATTATTATGCGTTTATACGAATCAAAGGTATCATTATGAAGTATAATCCTATTCGTGACCTTAACTCTAGAAAAAGCTAAAACACTCCTACTCTTACGACGGCATTAAACCTCTATATCCTTTTTATCGCCATTCATTTAAACGCCAGCACTAAAAGTACGCCCGGAAAAAAACGTCGCCTACACAATCGCGTCAAATTAATTGAGCCCGGAATCACAGACGCCCCGGTGTGAGAAACGGAGAGCGCGGGCACAAAAAGCAGCTGACAGAAACGAAATAAAAGTCGCGCCGACACGCGCTCTATATAGTGTTCTGTTTAGTATCACTGCGCGCCCGCGCGTATGTATACCTACACGGCAGATCACTGTGAGCGAGTAACAGATAAGTTTGATTTATTTTAAATTTCTCACGAGCCGCGGGAAATCGGGGGAAAAGCCACGGAGCGAGGAATCGCATGTACGCGCGATGTGACTTACTGCGCGTTCGAGGTCGTTTTGCTTTTAAAATTGTCGTTGATTTATTCGAACGGTGGTATAATGCGTTTCCACCGCTGTTCAGACTGAAGGACTGTGTGATATTATTTTTCAGTTAACGAGAAAATTATAATTTATTAATAATTCTGTGATATTAAGATGGAACAATCTAAGCGATAATTAAATTCATTCGCCTGAGACGATAATAGATTTAATTTTATCGAAATTTCATATTTTATTATTTAAATCTTAATATTAACTTATTTCTCTTTTCCAGGTCTTCGTCTTCAAACTATACCAACCAACCCCACACCACCACCGTCTACCCTTACCTCACCTCACCTTAGCTCTCCCACACATAGACACACACACATAGCCCAGCGCCTGGACCACGACACCGTCGCGACTACGACGACGCTGTTTGCGGCATTAATCATGGAATCGCCTCCTCCTCGGCCTGTCTCGGCCTGCTTGCCGCATATAACTCGCCCCGGCCCGTTCACGTCCAAGGAGATTGCGCTACGTAGTTTACGCGCCGCCGCTGCTGTGCTACCCTACCCGAAATGTACAGGGCGCAGTTCCTTGATCAAAAGCAAATCCTCTTCGCGCGTGTGTGTGTGCGTGTGCTAAGGCTAAGGTCGAGAGAGAGGCCCTTCGAACTTTCCTGAATTAATCATCGCGAAAAGAAGGGAGAAGGAGGTTTGGCTGTAGGACGGCAGTTATGCCGCGTTTGATTGGTTTTCAAATTTTATGAAGGGATGTAAGTTTAGGGTAGATATGGCGTGGGTGGGCAGGGATGGATTATTATTTTGATGCGGGGTGGATGGTTATTGATGTTTAATACTATCAATTTTGGTGTTTTGTGTAAGGTAGCTTCGAGATGGAAAATTGCAAATCAATGAGTTAAATTATTTCTTGATGTCTAAAAAAAATAGATGTCTTATAGTTATATTTTTAATTGAACAGTGACACAAAATTCCACAATGTTTCGTCCAATTGTTGTTAATAATGGAAAAAATTAACTTATTTATAAAACTGAGGATCTTGTAGCTGATCTTACAGGGTAAAAGTTGTATCGAAAAAATGAAAACTGCCGATCGGTCAAATATTAAGATAAAAAATTTAATTTCATTCAATTTCCCTCACTCATTCAAAAAATTCATATACAATAAAACTGCAACTCTGCCACAGCAATAAATTAGCTCCAGCTTATCACTCCTCCACAAAAAGAATCCCCCATCATCCATAATCCCAACACCGCATGTATAATCCACCTCAACTCAGAGGTAAAAAACACCTCTATACATATCGCGCCGCGCGTGCACTTACTTTTTGCACCTAAGGACATTAATTTACCTCGCGCCTCACGCGCCCGCGCCCACCCTAGTCTATAAGCGTAGAATTAATCGGGACTTAATTACGATCAGAGCTCGCGCGGCCGTGTAATACTTGTTGCGGAGAGCGAGCGAGAGAAAGACGCTGTCGCGCGTTAAGGGCGTAATAAGATTCCCTTTAATGGCATTACACGCCTCATTGGGACTTTCCAAGTCCGAAGTTCCGGGCGCGGAGGCGACTTTGCGCCCTGTTTGACTTAACCGGAAGTTACTGCTTTTCACGGACGGTCGCCTCTGCAGCTAGAGAGAGAGAGAGAGCAAGCGACTTAGTCTCAAGCCCCTTCGTGTTCTTTCGCGCGCCAGCGCCGTCGTTTTCTTCTTCGCCGCGTCCTCCTTCTCTTCTTCGTCCTTGTTCGTGCTAGTCTCTTTGTGAATGAATTGATCGGAAGATTGATGCAAGTTTTGCGGGCGTTTACTGATTTTTCTGGTTTGCTTGAGATTTAGGAACAAAAGGCTCTTGTTTTGGGAATGGGTATATAATGATCCTAGATTATTGCTTTGTAAATATCCTTCAAATGTTTGCCCATTATGAAATAAATAATAATGTATTCGAAGCCTCGAATTTGAAAACCCAATGTAATTATCAAGAGATTAACATTCATAAGTGAAACCAAGTATAATGAAATCTCAAGCCCCCATAATTACTACTGAATTTTTAATCGGACCTCAGACTACACTCCAACTTCCCGCATTAAAACACCCCTTGTCTACTTAAATCTTCATCAACTCAACACGCTTACCGATAACCAACAACAACAGTGTCGAACCGCAACGACACAATCCAGTCCTTCACGACGACGACGACTACACAGTCACTTACAACCTGCTGCAGATCCCTCATCATGTGGGGTATATTGAAAATTTCGCGCTTTTTACCACGGCACTCAATACTATACGCTCGTTACACGCAGAATATCATCGTCTGGCCTCTCTTTCCGCGCTTTCCCATCATCATCATCATCATCGCCGTCGTCGCGCAAAAACCGCCGAACAAGCGTTTAATAGCTTAATTTATAATTCTCGCGCAGGCGGCAAGAAACCGCGCAAGAACTCTCCTCTCCGCCTCTGAAAAAAACCCTTGCAGGAGAAGGTATATACAGCAGGAGAAGAAGAAGAAGAAGAAGGAAGAAGAAGAGGGAGAAAGAGCGAGACAGCGTGCGCGCGCAGCTTTATATGGAGCGTCGCGGCGATGGGTGGTCCGGTTAGCCTGACGGCTCTCGCTCGCTCTTGTCTAGCGCGTATATATATAGGTATATGTAGGTATTATACGTATACCGAGAGTCTTGACGAGCGAACGGCGCAAGGGAGCGCTGATGACGTAGTCGCGATTCCACCTGCCCTAGTCGGAAAATTGATCATCATCCGATGCCGCGCGCAGACGAGTTTTTGCAAGGGAGAGAGAGGCTTTCCGCGGATTTGAGAGACTAGCGCGTAAACAGATGACTGTGGAGATACATAAATATGTAGACGATGCGGGGGGAACGTTTCGAGTAGAGTAATGGGTTACGTTCGGAAGCAATTATGGAGTTATATAGATGTTGGCAGTGTATGAATGGTATGTATGGGACAGAGTAATGATGGGAGAGATATGCAAGGGTATATTCAAAGTTATTTCAAAAATATCGAGAATTGGAAAGGAAGAGAACAAGAATTTTTATGATGTTACAGTTATTTGAACGTGTTTATTGCGTATAACGTAAACCAACGATTACTAAAGTTTCTTAAACAAAAAGGTAATCCGCACTTTTCGCATAGCAAATAACAGCTATTTATATTCATCTATCACTTTCGACATCTCGATTGCTTTAAATCTAGGCGCTATTACCCGCGACATAATCCACATCCCAAACGAACCAAATCGTTCCGTCACCACCGTCTCAATCACTCTCCCAAAAACGCGCGCGCGCGCAGCTGCGGCAATTGCAACAGCCCGCGGGGCGCCAACTCACCTCACCCACACACCTCCAACGAAACCAGACCTCTCCCCATATACATACACATACCCACACACACATACTCATGCAGACTTGCATAAACACACGCAGCAGGTAGCTCCTCTCTCGTGCGCACCTCGACACAGTTTTCGCCCGCCGCGGTCGCGTGCGTTGATCCCGAGACTTTATTAATTGGCTCTCAGTCGCGGGTCTAATTGCGCTGATTGGAGAGCTACTTTGGGACATTGGCGCGCACGCGCGCGCGCTCTCGATTGACGTGAAAGGGAGGCAAGGAGATGCCTTTTTCAGGGAGCAATCTAGCGCTAGGTCGTCGTTGCCGCCGTCGTGTGGATGTGTCGTAGTTTCATTAGACGGCGACATGGTTCGCGCGTGTTTTACATTACGCAGGAGCGCTGTTCGGCCTAATGGAATAATTTCTTCATTTGCCGTGGAGGTGATTGTGTCGTGTTAGCGCGGCGTGTGATGTTGAGCGGCGCGCGGATTAGGGAATGCTTTTTTTCTCATGATTACACATACAACAAAATCATATCGTACGAATTTATGTACGTATACGTTTACGTATATATGAATTTAAAGTGTGCTTTTACATAATAGGCTTGTAATTTTCAATTTCATAATTTTAAAACACGGCTTTTTGCCGTCGAATTATTAAAATTCATGATTTATCCTAAAAAGCGATTAATAATTAAACTTCGATCCAAAACTGTATTCCTGACGTCAACAGTATAACCATGCGCGCGGTGATCCGCAAAAACGAAGGAAAGAAATAAAGCAAGACTCCGGTGAATCTATATATCGAATGCGCGACGATGTTCATTCAATGACCCAGTGCCTAAAAAGCCGCACCTCCCTTCAATTACATTACCCAAGCCCTCCTTCGCCATAAACCATACTCACCTAAAAACGACCTCAAATCAAATCAGAAATCGAGCAAAACGCGCTGTGCCGATATATACCCAAAACCCAGAACCGTCTCTCTCTCTCTCGCAAAAAAGGCCGCTATACTCGCGAGTACGCGAGATCTGCAAACGACAAAACCAACGCGTCGGATGACGAAGCCGCGGCGGCTGCCGATCGAAAAAGAGGTATGCGCGCGAGCGCGGATCCTCTCTCTTTAATCGCGAGCGATCCGATTTGGAGGCGCGCGCGCGAGCGGAGAGGGGAAAAAAGAAGGAGGAGAGTGACGCGCACTGAATCACTCATCGGGCCGGTTGTGTGTTGTCGGTACGAGTGTTCTCCAGAGGCGTCCTATTAACTCGCCGCGTATATGTAGCGAAGAGAAAGAGAAAAGAGAGGAAAGAGAGAGACAGAGGGATAGGAGAGTGCGCGAGGTTGAGGTATATAGCCAAGGTTACATTATTCACCCGAGCCAGAGTCCGAGCTGGATAAAGGTGTATGTGTCTGAGTAAGGAGGAGAAACTGAGGGTTACGTTGAGTCTGATAAGTTTGTTGGGGGAGTACAGCGAAAAGTAAAGTTGTTCAGCTGAGTGTATGGTAAGGTGTAGCTTTGATGTATTGGTTCTGAGATCGTGGCCGAAGATATCGATTGAGATATACTTATCTAATGTATTCAATGATTTATCTAAATCTATGTTAAAACTATCAGTATACCGTAACATATTTATTTAAAGGTAACATATATTTATTTAAAGGTAAAACTTATGTTAAAGGTAGGATAAAAACCAGGTGACCTATTGTAAATCGTAAGCACTTATAACACATTAAAAGACCCCTCGATCTCCGAAATTTATGTTAAATGACGACGATCATCAATTTATGAACCCAAAAAGCCCAAAATTACGACGATACCCAGCAGCAACCTTCCCTAAGCAAAAACTCCTCATAAGCGAACACGCAGTCGGGGCAAAAAACAACCGGCCTCCGAAAGAAAACGGCACATCACATGCACAAGTCCAAGGAAACGACCGACGGTGGAAGATAATGCGTTGCACAGCCGCTCCTCTGCGACAGCTTATTACGACGTCGCAATTGTATTTGATTCCCGGCCCGATTTGTAGAGTGATTCACGGGGGCAAAGAAGAAGGCTATACGCGGCTGCCGATGATGAAGTACGACGGCGCTCGCTCGGTGCGTCGAGATCGATCGCGTCCCACGGAGCGATCGGCAATTTATTTATCGTCTCGTTAAACGCACCGCGCACGCGTGTCCCTCTGTACACGCTTCTTTTTAGAGGGGAAGGATGGAAAGAGAGAAAGAGGCTGGTTGCTTGAGCTTTGGTTGTGTGTGGAGGAAGAGAGAGAGAGAGAGAGATGCGCCTTTCCGTGTCTAAGGTGTTTTTACGGGCTTATCCTGCTGCGTATCTTGACGATATAGTTTGCGAAATCTGTTATCGTAGTGGTATTGATTTCTCTGCTGGTTATAGGATTTCTGGTTTGAATATAATCGCGTTAGAACTTGCGTTGGGTGTTACAAAATGTTGGTATGAAAAGATGGTCTTTTCTATGTTACGGTTATACCATAGTTTTCCATGAATAAGTCATTCAATGGTCATTCATAGTAAATTCTTATATCTAATACGAATAACATTGAATCAAGGTACTTTTCAACCATCCATGATATCAACAAATTTTCAAGCTTCATAACTAAATTAGTGTTGCAAACATGACCAACCGAGCACGTCAAAATTAAGAACATTTCTGAACTATTAGCCATCCCAAAAACCCATCGAAATTGTTTGACCCTATATATATACCTTCCTATCCGCTTCGAGCACCCTCGGCCTCCTTTTTTTTCATTCGACGTCGGCTATTGCCATTCTTCTTTCTCTCGCCGGCCCTCCGCTCGCGCTCGGGAGTTCGGTTTCCCCTCTACCTATCTACACACAGACGCGCACACGCGGGGGCGAAATCCGGCAATTCTTTTGGGCGCGTCTTCTTGGGAGATGATATTTGCTCGGATCAATCCATATGGTTGCCATGGTAACCAACGCGGTCGACGGCCACCAGTGGGTTCAGAGAGAGAGAGAGAGAGAGTCTCATGCGAGGGAGCCGTGTCCACCTTACCGTGTAGTCCACCCCCCCTGCAGGAGAAGTCGAGAAAGTTTCTCGGTGTATGTCTATGCAGGGAGTATGGCGTGTGAGCTGGGGGCTTATTTGTGTTGACATTTTTTCACTTTATGAGTTGGATCATTGGCTATATTAATTGATGTGATGATGGTGGATGGGTGATTGGGTGAACTCGAAATTTTAGATAACTTTAGAACAGTATTTTTGGAGCTGATGATGATGGGTTCAGTTTCTTCTTAGATAATTACGCTTTTATCGATGTAGCAAATATGTAAGACTCTTCAAATGATTACTCTACAACACTATCTCTTTTCCTATAGATCAACAATACTCTCTCTAAACAACAACACCACTACATAAATCCCAGCAAAACCTCGACCCTTTCTACAGAAAAAAAGGAAATCCTCGGCACGAAAGTCGACAAGGCCACGACAGTACAGTTTTCCCGGCCTCCCTCGTTTGTTAACTTCCTCGACTGGCTACCGCGCGCTGGGATACACTTGTTGTTCGTTTTCGCACGTCGAGCCGTGTCCGATAGCGCGCACGCCTCACCTCTTCTAACGAAACCGCTTGCTCGCGTACGGTAACGAAGTGCAAATACCCGATTGACTCGTCCCGTGTGCGGACGTGTCGACAGCTCTCGCGCGCGAGGAAGAGAGAGAGGGAACAACGAGGAATAAATTAGGCCGATGCGCAGTAGTCGGCGTTGGGGAGCTAACAATTTCACGGAATTCCGTCAGTGCAGTGGACTGGACAGGGATGTACGGATGCTGGTGAGTTGGTGGTTGCTTTTTTTTACGGGTTTGGTCAGCAGAAATTTAAGAGGAAACTATGTTCAAGTGTGTGGTGGGTTAAGGAGAGTATAATGATTAGTTTTGAGCAATCGTATAGGTGTTATGATAAACGATAGAAATGCGTGTGATGAAAATTTACAAATGAATCGCCGAAATGCAAGAATAATTCATAAGTATGAAACAATCTCTACAAAAATAATTTCGTATAACTTCGCTCAGCGAGTTCAAATTAAAACCCCACCGAGATAAACCCCACTAGGATACTACATCCTATCTCCTCAGCCTCTCTCTCTGTCTCAGCCCGATAAAAAAGAAACTAAGCATCGTCTCTTTCTCCCTCCCCAAAACGAAGCAAAAAAAGCCAAGCTCGGAAGACTCCGACGACTCCGAAGGAACCTCCGCGTCCGTCTGGCTCTGACGTAAAATTTCCCGCTCTCCTGTCTCTGTTCTTTGCATCCTATAGGATACCAGCGGAGCGAGCATTCTACATGCAAATTTATAGAGATCCTTCTCGGACAGAGCGAGCGAGGGAGTCGCCTCGAGGGGACGCGCGCGCGCTTCTATCCTCCAGGGATGGTGGCACACGCACACATAGGCAGGACTAAGAGCGCTTCCTTGTACTGTCACTCGGCCGCGCGCGCGCGCGAGTGAGAGCGCGGATATAGAGCGAGCGCGGCCCCGAATCAATCGCATAAATCTCGCGGCATCGATCGCTCGAGAGAGAGAAAGAAGGAAGGAAGAAGAAGAAGAGGAGAAGGAGGAGATGGAGGAAGGGGGGTTCGGGGTTTATGCACTCAAAAGCCCTTATTCTTAGTTTGGGACGGGACGCGTATATGGTGTAATGCGGCGAGCTCGAGGATTGTTTATGGATGAGCCCGGGTGCAGTGTGATGAGGATGAATTGGGATATGTCGCCGCGGGATTTTCGCGTGTAATTTAGGGAATTTCCGATATCGAACGTGTAAAAGTGGGCTAATGGAAAGTTGAAAAGCTTGTTTTTCCTAACGAATAACGTCCATCTACTTTTTCCATATCGCGTTTCACAGAAAACTTCACCGCACCATCACACCTGCGTCTCGAAAATGGTCATACGTATATATACTTCACAAAACCGCCGCGCCCGTAGGAATAAAATAAGCCTCTGCTCTTTCTTGCCGGCCACTTCCACGACGCCTCGCAGCGCGCGCGCAAGCTCGCGGAATTCCGTAAATTCGACGCGCACCAAGTAATTATCCCCTTAGGCTACCGCAAGAACCCCTTAGCGCGATAGAGCGGTGGATCATCATTAGCCCCAAGCGCAAAACCGTATACGCGGTCGCTGATTGACAGCAGCCGCCACCGCCGCGCAGCCGGCGTTTTTACCTAAACGCTATAGCGCTCGCGCGTAACTATGCGCTTCCAGGTATACATACATGCGCGAGAGGCGGCTGTGTAGTGTATGGCCAAGGACATAGTATATAAGGAATGCTGGAGAGAGAGAGAGAGGAGCGGAACGGAATAACGGAGATGTGTGCGACGACGGGATGGGAGGGGAATGTTGATGCGGCCTGGCGTTTGTTTATTTGGAGAGGAGAGTGATTTGAATTTTCGTATCGGGGAAGGCTGAGTGGGGTAAGGGAACGTGGTGTAATTAGATATTGTTGCTTGGTGAAGATTTTAATTGTCATACGCAGATTGAGTTTTGAATTTTTCTAAATGTCTAAGGATAGTTGAATGTGATTGATGAATCAAGTTAAAAAATATAACGTTCTTGAATTTTCCATTCTTAATCAACCATCAACTCAATCACTAAACCAATATTCCGTCACATAAACACCGAAAATAAAACACACACATATACAGGATCACTGCAAAATCAAACAACTGTGGGGAGAACGAATCCAGTCTGACGGACAGACTCGTGCGCGCGTTCGTGCAACTACTTCGCCTCTTATTTTACGTTCCCCGGCGCGTTTAGACGGCTTTTACGCGCTCGCGCACGTTGTCGCGCACTTTCGTTTCGCGTGTCTGTGTCGCGCCGATAACCGGCAGTGGGAATTCCGAGATGTCAATCGAAAGAGAACGAGAGAGAGAGAGAGAGAGAGAGAGAGAACGCCCGCAAAAATCCCAGGGAAGTGGATATCGTCTCGTGCACGGATTATGTCACTGTTAAAGTTGCGTATATATGTATACGTTGTGTTTGTAGGTGACTGAGAGTTTGCATGCATAGGTTTGGCGTTACCATCTGCTTGCGAGAGTTTTTCATTGTGGTTAAAGAGTTTTCTTATTAAAATGATATGTATATAAAATTAGAATAATCACGTTGAATAATCGCCGCATGCCATGCATTGAATTCTATTGATATTTAAATGTATATTTTAAGAGCTAAAATAATAACATGAAGCATCGTGTGTGTATAATCTTTATCAATTTATCGATGTCATACTCTACAAACCTCGTTTCAAAATTCAATTCATCTACCCTCCAATAACCACATTACATCACAACCCCCAAACACTAAAAACCATCCGCACTAAAACAATCCACTCACTGCTCCCATCATATCGTCCCCCCATCCTTATATACACAAAACCTCATCAGCATAAGTAACCGAAAGATCACTTACCCATCCAATCCAATTTTCCCCCCATTAAAATTCATAGAAAGTACAAACCCAATTCGGAATCACGCGAGCATTTTTGCCTCCGCGCGCACAACAGATGCAGCCCTTATAGCCACGAGCGCGTCTACATGTATACATGCAACCGGTGACCAAAACAATTAGTATTCGAGAGGCCGGAGCTGCGGCCAAGTAAACGCGCAGGCGATCGATAAAACGCGGCGGCGCGCAGTCGTTCTTCTTCCTGCTCCCGTGCGGTTCCGTCGCGCGCGACTCGCGTGTGTGTGTGTATATATGTGTATGTCGCAAGAAACCACCTTTCGAATGGAAAATGTGGCGGGTGACCGAGTAGAGGTCTAATTCTGCTGCCACGAGGTTCATTGAAATCGAGAATTGTGGAATGATTGTTTGTGGTGGTCATAGTAGTTTGTAAAATTGTCTTATTTAGTTATAAGTCACTACATGGTTACATGTAATAATAAAAACCTATTTTGGGTACGATAAGTTTAAGAATTCAAATATATACTTTTAAATCAAAAATTATTATTACCAAAGAAGGTATTTGTGCGATTTAAAGTTTAAAATAATTTTAATTAAGAAACCATGTAATGAATAAGGATATACTTATTTAGCCAGTAATAAATTAATGGATACAAGCACTGAATTCCTATTACAAAACGTTTACTCATCCAAATCCCACTCGAGCCAATCTCAATGGCGCACACACACACACATTCCACTCATCGTCGACACTAAAATTACAATAATCCCACTCACCTCAATTCCCAGCCAAAGTGACACGCGCGCGCGCTCATCCCATCCACAAAAAGAAGAACCAAGCCTATACTACTATAATATACCTATATACCAGCACTACCACATCGATTTCCTAATCGAATTTCGAGTGGCTCCTCTCACAAAGCGAAATTTTACGGGAGGCAGGCACGCGGGAGTGATACAATGGCGCGCACGCGCCGTGCGCGAGGAGAGAGAGAAAGTAATCGAGTCGGGCACGCGACTCTTCGAGTGGCCCTTACGTCCCCCGCGGCGCTCTGCTAACCACCTGTTTCGAACGCTCGCGCGTGCTCGCAGGGGGGTCGACTCTCTCTCGCGTTTAGGAAGAGGTTAACCCGTTTTTACACGCGCCCATGCGACTGTGTCTGTTTGTCTGTCTGTTTCGTTTGTCGCTGCAACGAGTGGGGGGAGAGATTCTTTGATGCGGGGGAGGTGGGGTGCCGATCATGGGCTTTGATTGTGTTTGGAGTGTAAAGGTTTATGGGAGTTTGCAGATGCCAACTTGGATTTTTAATGTGGGAAGGATGTATTTAATGAAGAAGATAATGATAAGGTTGAAGTATTATAGGTATGTAAATAGAATCAGATCCAACAGTATGTTATAAGTATGTGAATGTTATTTGATAATCTTGTTAAAAAAAGAAAACAATTTATATAAAAATTAAATCTTTCGAAATATGCTAAATTATATTTCTTTTCAATATTTGCCCCTGATTTTTTGTTCAATTATTTGTAACCACGCCCTAATGATTTCTACAAACTCTCAACAGCCCATCTTCCTGAATAATTCACAACACTCTTATAAGCGCCACTGATTTAAACTTCGCATCAATCCAAACACCCCACTTACACACGTACGCCGATAACAATACACCTTCTCCCACTCCAAAAACAGCCCTAATCCCATGTAACTCCACAGCCGCGCGCTGCTCCGGGCCGATAACAAAACGAAGAAGCGCGCGCCGGCCGACATATGGCCGACGCTCGACTTGCTACTATACCGGGTGCCGATGTCATTCATATACTACGCGACTCCCCCTTCCCGGTCCTTCTTTATCGCAATAAACAGGCCGTTCTCCTACGTGCGCACTCGTGCGCGTATAGAGTTCGCGTGGCTGCGCCTTTTTTCGCGAATCGCTGACACTGTGAGAATCTTGTTTGGCGTTCGATACGTTCGGGTTTATAGAGGCCAATTATAGCGGTAATTGATAGGATATGGGGATGTTTTGTTGTATGTTGGTGTATGTGTATGTATGTACGTGTTGCCAATTAGATTTGTTTGCGGTGCGTTGTTGATTTAATTAGGAGGATTTTAGGATTGCGCTGGTGGTGGTGTTGGTGTTTTGGATTGAAACTCGAGTAGAGAAAAGTTATTGCAAAAGAACAAGTGGTTAGAGATTTATTTGAAATTATATAATTCAGAAAATTTTAACTTGAACTAAGCAAACTTTATACTTGTAAGCTTTTTTATCATACGGTAAGTAAAAAATACGCATGGGGAATTTAAATATTTAGATAACATGTAGAATATTATTATTCTCAATTACGTGCTATGCCTTTCTCTTGCAACTGATTTTGTTCTACAAATACTTTGTATCAAAGGTCCGTTTAATTCATTAAAATAGATAAATTAAATAAAATTGATACTCACAATAATGAAGAAACTTAATACCGACCCTAGAAATCAATTTTACACCTCACCACCTCGCAACTCTCATCCACTCGGAACTTTTCAAGGGCCAATTATCCAACCCCGATCCTTTTCGCAGCGATATCATCGCTTTTCGAAAGCCTTGGCGCACTCAGTCAAATCACTTAGCTGTGCCGAGGGCGAGAGAGGATAATGCGCTTCCGGCCGGTTGCCGGGCGAAATCGCTTGGAAAGTCGATGAAGAGAAGGAGAAGATCGTTAGCCCAGAGGCGCGCGCATGTGTGTAAAGCGTACGAGCAGGCGTGAGCCGAATAAGATGGTTCGTGGAATTGATTCCAAGTTTCGATGCCGGTGAGTGAGGTGTTTGGATTACTGTTGATTGGTTATATTGGTTATGAAGTGGTACTTTGAGGCTCCAGTGGGTGAAATGACTTTTGGTCGTGTGAAAATGAAGATTTTTACTATTTAAACTGTGGTTTAATTTTATGCAGTATAGATGGTGTTTTTATCATTTGAATCTTTTTATTTAAGATTCTAATCACTTTTATGGATAAATAATTTCAAAGAAGCATTAACATAGTTTCACTTTTTCAAATTTAATATACATAATAGATTTTCAACGCTACGATTAATAGCAGCGAGAATATCACCATCCAATTAACCATAAGCATCCTCTCAAATCAATCCGAAGAACCTAACAACCCGCGATACGTCAGAAAGCCGTCACAATTCACCCTCTCTCCCTCTGCCCCTATCAATCTCCTCACCAACCAACCATTCCTGCGACTAAAAATTTTCGTCCAACAAAATCCAGCCGACCAACCCTCGGGGTCGTCGCTCTTTCTCTCTCTCACTCTGTACGCGCTCGACGAGAGAGCAGATGCCAAGCGTCACGGCTCGTCGATGGCTGGAAGGGTGCCTCCTCTCTCTCTCTCTCTCTCTCTCTCTCTCTCTCTCTCTCTCTCTCTCTCGGATTGAGACACGGTGGATGACTCCAAATGGCGCGCTCTCCTGGCGTAGCGCGCGAAATCGATCTCGCTCGCTCTTTATGTTTCGAAAGCGCGTCTTATCGGCCCTATGTGTGCGGAGAGAGAAAGAGAGTGTGTAGCGCTTGATTATTGTTGGTGGGAGATTTATTGGCGAGGGGGTAGCAGCTCCCTGTGTTTTGTTTTTATGGTGATTGAATGCGCGCGAGCGCACAGGAGAGTTAATTTATTGGAGAAGTGGCTGATGGGCTTGGAAGTGGTCGTGGCGGTGTGTTGACTTTTGCGACGAGTGGACTTTATCGTTCGTATAAGTGAAAGGATTGAAGCGGGATTGGTCGTTTAATTTTCGCCCACCCTTGATATCACTTGAAAGAGAAGTTTATCGATTTCGCGTTTGTGGTATTTGCTCATCTTATATAAATCAACGCTGATATATGCATAAAACGATATTGGCACGTGTCCCCAAACATTTACAGCTAAAACAAAAAAAGCTACCTATGTTATTATAATCAGATCAGATAACCCCACTTCTCTGAAACGCAGCCTGGAAAACTCCAGCCGCGTCCCTTAATTCCTGCATGGAAAAGCCAGTCGTCTCAACACAAAAGAAGAACCTCCGCCCCTTACGCTGCCGCAGTCGTCCTCTCGTCGTCACGAGATTCGATACGACGACAACGCGCCGAGAAGAAAGACGCTAAAAAAGCTCGCGCAAAAAGGAGAGGAAACATCCTCGGGGCTTCGTTTCACGAAGAGAAAGGGGTACAGCAGCAGCGCCGAGGAAATGGAAAGGGGGTGGAGGAGGGGATAGATCGATGGCGATTTTTCACTCACTTAGCTCGGCGCGCATCAATATGCATTAAGCCGATCGGTTCGCCCGCGCCATCCCCCTTTAGGTTTAGCTTTTCCAGAGAAAGAGAGAAAGAGAGGGAAGGTTGGTAGGAAGGAAGGCATCGAGATAAGGGATAGGAGAGAATGGAGAGAATATCCCCGGGTGAGAGGATCCACCCGGAATGCAAGAGAACGCGCGCGCACGAGGAATTTTTCGAACGCTTTCTCGCTGTTTGTCGCCTTTTTGGATCTGCCTTTCAGTATACGAAGCATTGGCAACTTTCTTCTTTGCGTATAAATATTAAGCGAGAAAAAAGGAAAAAAATTCAAACACGCGCATGGAAAGACGATAAGGCATCTATTAAAAAGCCACAAACCCAACTACGCAGCGTTTCGCATATCAACGCTCTAAAAACTTTTTTCCTCCTTAACTCCGGTTAAGCTCGGCTCTTACACCCCCCATACTACTACAACAGTATGCTGTCTTCGCTATATACGTATACGCGAGGAATCCAAAGGACACCCAGGAGCCTCGTCCGCCGCGCGCCGGAATCTTGGACGGTTATTCCACCTGTCGAGAATTACCCCGCGATACGGCGCGCCGCGCGCTATCCTTATTTTCCGAAGCGGAGGAAGGAGGAAGCAGCGCGTCTTAACGGCCGCGCGCGCCGTGGTAAATACGCGCCCGCGTAACGGCCGCATTAGCGCGAGCGAGATAGGACCATGGTGCCGAGGAGGAGGTATACGGGGCAATTATAAAGTAGGGTTATTGAAGGTGTTTTGTGGTTGCGTTGAAAGTTTTCTTTTTGTGGTGGATCTTTAGTGGGTGGTGCGTGAATATAGGTTGATGCACCATTATTTAATCTTTTTTTATTATATATTAAGTCTTTTTCCGTCATAATTATAATTAAGTTTTAGATTCCTAATATTAGGGCTGCACGATATAGCAAGATTAATCTTGATATTATATTGTCTTGCCTCAATGTTCAAGACGATAATCATTACAATATTTCTATACATTTTTCGATACAATCGAAATCATAACCTATTTAATGCTTCGACAAGAGAGCTCTAAACATTAGTGCTTTCAGTGTATCTTGTACGGCTCTCACAGCTGTACGCAGACAGTTACTGTACCTACAAAATTCAGCCAAAAGAAAATCAGCCGAACAGTATCGTTGTCAGAGCCGTATTTACAGTTTTCACAGCGTGAAATTTTTTTCAGTGTAGTAAAGATACATCGTCATTTGATACCCTTTCATAAATTTTTCGTAAATGTGTTTAGAGAAAAAATAAAACAGAAATTGACTCTTCCGTCAAATAAACGCGTACACAATACGCTAGAATACATACCACCGGACGCCCAAACATCAAAACTCGCAGATCCCAAACAATCCTAATGCACATACTAAATCTGCAAGGTCTGCACGCGCACAAAGTGGCATAATTTGCTCACTCGACCCTCTCTTATCGCAATCTTGCGGCTTCCGAGACTTGTACATGAATTATGTATACTTAAACGTGCACGCACACGTGCTAGAAGAAACAGCTATACGAAGAGCTATAGAGAGATAGAGAGCAGAAGGAGAGGGAGTGAAAGAGAGATAGTGAGAGAGAAACATACAGAAGCATGCTCGTATCTTTCCTTTCAGGCACAGTAAGAAACGTTTGCAGCTCAACTTCCGACTGAAGTGGTGGCGTTCTTTAATTAGGCAAGTAGTTTTCAGTGCCTTTCAGTTGCGTAAATTCGGCGCATGAAACAAAAAGCAACAGCGGCTCAGTACGTTATAGGAGAGGAGGCTGAGCTTGTGCGCACATGACATCGTTGGGCATGTCGACAAATTAATTAGATATGTACGCACGTTGGGAAGGAAGGAAGGAACTGGAGAGAAGTGGCCCGGCCACGTAGAGAGGGTTAATTTCAGTTGGCAGAATGTATTCGCGTGAGCCTCTGGACAAAACATTCGCTACAAGCAACCAGGGTTTCTCTCGCAGCTTGATTTTTTTTTCATTTCAGTTTTTTCCTCCGCTGCCTCTTTTGTGTCTAATTAGCGAGTTATTTGTTTAGCCAAACAGTTGCGCGAAAAATGATGTTGATAATGATGCAAACGCATGCCATGCACATATCGACCCGCATAACGCTGAGTTAAATATATAAGAAAGCTTTTTGAATTGATTATTGCATTTTCTGTGATTTCTGTGATTACTTATTGCTGTGTTAGTATGGACACGGTGCAAGAAAGAAATGTGATTTTTTAATTTGCCGGTTTGGGCGCTACATTCAAACCAATTCTGAATTTCCTTGGATCTGGAAGATAGTGTACAAGCACTAGGTATAGTACGTGTTGTTCTCCAACTACAATCTTAATAAGTCACTACCGTGAAATTAAATCTTAGACTAATTTTTTACCAAGCATATTGAAATTGCATGTTGTATCTTTAAAATTTTACAAAATAACCTTCACAAAATCTACTACTTACCATTTAAAATTTTTCTCTCAAAACAATCTTATCATTACTATGAGCTAATAAATTAATACCAAATCAGTATTTTATACATTTTAGTATAAATTTAATTTAATTAAAAATAAAAATTATTAAAAGTCACGGAGGTTTCCGTCAACGTTCCGACAACTTGGAAGACAAGAAACTGACGACACAGCAAAAGAATAATTAAGTCGCGATCATGTACTAAACATAGCATCACGACGTTAGCTCCGTGGCTAGAGCACGAGACTGGAAACTTCGGATTCGTCGGTTTGCGTCTCACTCGTTAACCATTTTTTTACACTTTATTATTTGAATTCATACCATCCGTAACACAAATATTAACTTTCCATTTGTTAATATCAATAGATGTAATTAGAATCATACACATCTATTGAATTAAATTAATTAAATTATTTTAGATAATTCTATCAAACAAAAGTTTTTGTATTTTAACAAAGAACGACTTGCATAACTGCAATATTACACTTCTACTTTCAGAAGTTAATATGTAACGAGTAAGAAAGTTTGCAATTTCGGAAATGTTTTTGCGTTATATAGGTCCAGAAATAATAAAGACATTTTCTACTACTCAAAACGATTCAATTTAACACTGGTTTCATTACGGCCCCGAAGCCACTAATTACGAAACTCTCTCTGTTCCTTATTCTCTATTTTCTCTCTCTCTCTCTCTCCCTCTCTCTCCCTCTCTCTCCCTCTCTCTCCCTCTCTATCTCTCATTCTCGTCTGTCGGTTTTCTCGGAAGAAGAAAACCATGATCGCAAGGTGAGAGAATAGCGCTAAAAGCGAGTTTTTCTCCAGTTCGCTGCGCTCTGCAGTAGCGCGATCCAACTGCGGTGGGCCCATTAAGAGAGAGCTTAATCGCTTTAGGCATGCAACTGCATCACGCGCGGATAAGAAAAAGGAGAGGCGTAAAATTCTGGCGACGATCGCTAAAATAAAGTTAACTTAATCCAATTTCGGCCGTTGCGGCGTACCGATGAGACCGATGTCCGCGCTCGTGACAGCAATACCGAAAAAACAAGCACGCGCGTGCAAAGGTGTTGGAGAATGGGGTACGAAAAAGAGAATGGGGTACGAGAAAAAAACCGAAAGGAGGAGACGTAGAAAGGGCGGAAATATTCGGCTGGGCGAACTTCCGCCGAGTTGTGAAACGTTTCTAGAGGCCGTTGGGCTGCAGTATAAATGGAGAGCGAAAGCGGGCGAAGTGTCTACAGGAGTGAGTTGTTTTACTGCCAGAACATTTGAATTTCATGCACTGCTTTCGAGAAATGACGTAAATTGCTTGTAAATTGTAAGAAAGTTCGGTGGAGAGCAAAAACGAACGTCCTCCATAGTTATTTTTAATACAGTCGGTCGTAGAACCTGCGATGTAAAGAAGAGACGACGTGTTTTTGTGATTCAAATTATTCAGTGGAGCTTTCGATTTTAGGCTAACTGAAAATTTCGGCTGGCGCAGTGGCGAAAATAACGCGTTCACGTGAGAGAAGCTTTGTAACTGTAAGCATTTTCCGATATTAGAAAAAGTGGTTTATAACTTTTATAAAACGCAAGTTCATGCACGCACATTCATGTATAGGTATTTTTACGATAGCATAACACACGAAACGCTTTTTTATAAAATCCATGGCAATATATATAAATATCGAAATAGAAATCAAAGAATGGCTCCACATATTTCTTGTATCGTTATTAATCAAAATATATGACTACAATACCATATTTTGTTTTTATAAACAAAACACAATTTGTATAATTCATTGTTGGCGCGGGCAGAGTGCGCTTTATACCCATTTGTCACCTCAAATATATAACTAAAATGAAGGACTTGTATACTATACAATACATTCATCCCTAAGAGAAGTTAGATGAAAACTTTATATGCATATGAGTGTAACATTGTCATAATTCCAAGTTCGTTTTTAATAAAAATATTATAAGTCATTCCGTAACAATAATAATACACTGATTTACACTCCTTTAATATTTTACAGATATTCTTTACTATTTAAATTGGAATAAATTCAAGCAATAGAAAATATAGTATCCATAAGAGCTGCTTTTTGTCACCTGTAAAAAAGTAACCATTTTTTTCAACATTGAGATTTTATCTTATAAAGTAATCAATTTGAAGACGAACGGACCGGCATTGGTGTGTAGGCCCAATTTTGTTTGGGTATGGGCGACCCATGGGTCATTCTGCAGAAAGATTTGATTTCAGAGTTCTCATTTTAACTTTTACGATGAAAAACTATTAACCTTTAAAGGATCGAAATTCAGGGTACTTAATCGTTCTAAAAAAATGTATAAAAAAAGTATCTTATATCATGGATTCACCATGTGTGAAGTGTCGATCATGGATTGAGCCAGTATACTGGCTTTCTTATGGTAAAATCATCATCTCCTATACCCAAACCAAGTTGGGCCCTACGCCAAACTGGGCCCGTTTATTGTCAAATTGATTAATTTATCGAATAAATCCTTAATATTGAAAAAAATGGTTACTTTTTTACAGGCGGCCAAAAAATAGCCCTTGTCGGCCCTCCTCCTTTAAATCACATTGATAAATGGCTAATATTATGGAATCAATGAAAACAAAGTTGAAATTTCAATAAATTAAATCAAAGCGTATGCATAGCTATTCTAGCAAGATGCGCTATGATGTTAAATATAGAATACGATAGGTAATGCGGTTCATACTGCAATTGAAATATTCGTTATACTTCATAATACCTGATTATATTTCCTCGCCTTGCTCATAAAGAAATTCATCAAATTTCGGCAAAGACAAATTCACTGAATAAACTTTCGTAATTGTATTGTACGAGAACTCAACCCATTATTATGACTTTTGGTCTCTTATAAATTGTGTTAAAGATCTTCTCCAACCCTGACGTAAATCTTATAAATCGTTAATGACAATTCTGATTTTTTTTATGCTTTCTTTCTTTCCCTATCTCGCTTAACAGATGGATTTTATTTGCAAGTTTTGGAAAGTTTTAACTATTAATATGTAGAAACCGAGATTATTTCCGTTGTTCGAACAAGATCGATGCTTATAATTTGCCTTTAAAGAATTTTTCTCATTCTTGAAATTCAATTCATTTGTTTTTATTTATGATTATTTTTTGTAGTAGAATAATTGAGATTATTTGGCAAATACAATTTCATATGAATATGAAATGATAAATTATTATAAAAAGATTATTCTCAGAAAATAATAACATTTATATAACATAACAGATAACATTTATATACCTAACATTTTTACTTATTTTTAGTCTTATACGTACATGTACTTATGCAATTTTATAACGTAAATTTTGACTAATGTTTAATTTTCGATTTATCTTTATCGTTTCTTTTCTATATGAATTCGTGTAATATGATATTGAAATTTTTCAGTAGAAAGCAGACTGTCACGATTATTGCTGAACTTTTTTAAAAGGGCGATTACGTGTAAAACGGTACAATATCTGTCGAATCGTTTATGTACATACTGATGACAATCTAAAAGCTACTCTTTGCATATGTCATTCAACGTTATATTTGGAAATGTGAGAGACAAATCCCGAATTGCATGTTGCTGATTCTGCAGACTAGTTATTTATTTGTTCGATATCATTTTCTACGTGTGTATCAATAAAAACAATAAAAAATACTTTTATATCTAAAAAATTTGAACCAATTTACTTTTCAATTATAAAATATTGTTTAACAATGTTATCTTCACTTTTTTGAAGAGTAAACTTTAGGATGACGAACAAAATTTTTTAGGTATAGAAATACTTAAGAACAACAACAACTACCTTTTGCCCCCGAAAATCGGGTCGAAAGTACAATTAGCGGGGCGAATGTAAAATTAGCAGGGCGAAAGTAAAATTAGCCGGGCGAAAGTAAAATTGGCTGGTCAAATTTTTTTTTTCCAATATTTATAATATTATTAAATTTTGTAATAAATTCATGAAAATACTGGCTTTTTCAACTAAGCAAAATATAAAGAAAAAAAAACGTGTTGGCCCAGTTTCCGGAGTCCAACGGTGGCCACGGTCGAGTGTGGAATAAAATACTATATGTAACAC
>UXGD01002990.1:0-22583 GCA_900474315.1 Torymus auratus | reverse complement strand
TTCATATTTATATATCCAAAAATATATCCCGAAGTTTCAGCCGAATCCGTGATCCGGATTCCTGACACTCTCCTAGTCAGTATTAACTAGCATGAATAACTAAAAGATTATATGACAGAGATCAGCTACTACATCTCCTTCAGACTGATAGACTAATAACTTAATCTTGTTCCATTGAAACGATAACTTCGGCGTCAACTTGACAATAAAATGAAAATCAATACTGATCTAGGATCCATTCGCAATACTTCCGAAAAGTGGCTGTTCTAAATAATAATTATGAAATCAGGCAATTAAATACATAATTTTACATAACTAAAAAGCACAGAGTAAGAGTTTCGGTTAAATGAACTCTTGCTACTCCTATCATATTCATTCCGATATGTTTAGAAGCTTTCTTGCTTCCTTATTCAGAATTCATCCTAGAAAATATTGTATATCTGAACTTTTTAGTGTTATATACATAATAGAATATATTTTTGTGTACCAAAACAAAATATCAATTTCTAAAATGTCTTTAGCCAAATCAAGATACGGGTCATGTTATTATAATATAGTACTTCGTCATTAGCATAATATCACTACGAAAAAATCAAAGATGTACATAAATCGTTTAGTAATTTCAAAAGATGTTATTAATTACAAAAAATATTAACTCCAATC
The DNA here is from genome assembly GCA_900474315.1 of Torymus auratus. Taxonomy (NCBI): domain Eukaryota; kingdom Metazoa; phylum Arthropoda; class Insecta; order Hymenoptera; family Torymidae; genus Torymus; species Torymus auratus. The sequence continues at coordinate 21,920 of UXGD01002990.1, read as the reverse complement.
TCAACGTTTTCAATTTAGACTAATCACTTTAATTTTTTATATTCTATCCTAAATTCTCTTAAAGTACTGAGCACAAACATAACTTGCCGTCGTCAGTAGCCATTACTAATCTTTTTTCATCATGTATGAAAGGCAATTTCTTTTTACAATTATTTTTTAAAACAAAATTGCCCCTTTTTTAAAAACAAAATTTAAATATAAAACAATCATACTTACTGAACGTTTAATAACAAAAGGATCAGACAAATATTTTTCAATTCTTATCACCGCGAGTAGAATTTGTCCTAATAATTCCGGTGTTACGTCCTGTTCTGGCGCACCGTTGCATCCTGCTAGGAGGACTAAGCTCTAATTCAAGAGTAAAACATTGTATAAATGTCAAAAATATTATTTTAAATTTATTTGTTTGATTTAAATGTGCATAAATAATTCCATTATTTATTTGTAAATTAGAAGTTATTAAACATTTAAAAATATTTTGTATGTTTAACGTATTGATATTATTTCAATTATACATAATTTCCGCGATAAAATAATATGCACAGTGAAAACAATTCAAACTTACTGCAAAGAGCGCGAATTTCGAAATCCCAAAGGCTTGCATGACCCCGACCGACTGCGTCTAACGCTGTTCGAAAGTCTACTGCAATTTCCTTCTCGATATATATCCGATTGTTTTATTATAGGTCGTTAAATTTGAGTGGGAAAATTAATCGTCTGAATATAATTATCATTATATACGTCACATTATTAACGGTTCGTTGCTAGCTTCACAATAAAAGGTTATGGCTCTTGATATCAAGAGTTATACGATCGAAACACTACGCGACTGATGGTTTATCGACGTTACTTTTTTAGAACAGTGTAAGTGTATCCAGACCAGAACATTAACAATTTGTTATAGAAGTGTAAAGAAAATTAATAATTTTATGCGCTCGTATTAATATTCTAAGCCATTATACGAATTAAAACATCAAACAGTGTGATAAACTAAAATATATGATAATCTCATGTAATTGAAATCAATTAAATAAAATTATACTCGTAAAAACTCCAATAACCACGAGAGTTATAAATATTACAGTCTTTAAATATTTATTGACACATTAATTCTCTATTCTTATATTGTGATCAATTATTTATAAGAAAACTCATAAACGAAATTTTCAATTTAAAAAAAAATTGACGTGATGATAACGTTTTAGAATATATCATAATTATCATGAAACTTACTACTTTCCTTTCCGAACATTATCTTCACTGCTTCAATCTTCATCACCCAATAACTGATTACATATCATCAACGCACTATCATAAAAGGACAAACTCCGACTATAAAACTCTCAAACTTGACCTTCTCCATTTCATTTTCTCGGATAATCACTTAGCAGACAAAACCACGGTGCCAACAAACACAAGCACTACTGCGCGCCAGCCATTCGAGAAACAATATCTTGCGAACGTTAGAACTAGGAGACACCGCGACATCGCCGCTTAAAAGCACGCGTTCGCCACACACGCGCAGTATAAATCAAAAGTTGGTACGCCACGCTCCCCTAGTATATTCGCGTTACGCGTGTGTGCAGCAGCCAAGTCGCCACGGTAATCGGACGATAATTTATGCGAAAACGCCTACGCCAGCGTAAGAGTTATTCCTAGCCGTAAATATTTTTGAAGTGCACGCTGACTTGTAAGTTCTCACGGAGCGCGTTGGGTTATTGCGGTGATTTATTGAATCGGTAATCTACGTGGATAATACATTTGCGAATGATTAACGAAGTTGTTTTGGCTTGGTGTGCGGTATTCGCTGCTGGCGCTAGCTTGTATCAAAGTTCCTAAGAATTTCACGGTTTCCGTAAAATATGTAAACATACACTTGCGAACAGCAAATAAGAAATTCACTCCCATTTATTTATTTTAATGTCACACTAAAAGAAATGAGCAGCTAAAGTTGCAAATAGTTTGGAGAACATTACCATATTATTTCATAAAATCTCTACAGACTGCAAAAAAAAAACAAAAAACTGATCACACTTTTTAAGTATAGGAAACTTTACATTACCAACATGTTTTACAGCAATTGGGAAATTTGTCCATGATTTTGAACGTGGTTTAGAAGAATCTTACCGAAACATTGTACTAGAAAGATTCTCTTCGTGTATGGTGATTTCTTGAGTTTTAAATGTGGAAATTATCTAGTCGATTTATTTCATTGCTGAATGTTGACCACTCTTACTCTGATAACTTAGATCTGACATATTTAGACATTTATGTTCACAGTTTTCTGTTCAATTACCCACTAGATTAAGAAAAATCAATGATTGTCTACACAACTCTGAGCGACAAAATATCAAAGTAAGTATTACTTTTATTTTGACACCAACCTTATAACGGCACTCCTAACTTTTATATTAACCTCCCAAGAACTTAATCCAATTCACTAAAACTTTTGTTTCCTCCAACCTCGACCATCGCATCCCAACAGCCGCCCGAAAATCCTCGTACTTATTCCCCGGACAACACACACCTCCTGTCCCACGTCACAAACCATCTACTTTTTCGGCTCATTAAACATGTACGAGCTCGGAGGCGAATCGGAGCATCGACGCGTGGCGATTCATCACGCAAAGCGAGCGCACGAGCAGACCGTTCATTAAACCGCGGTCATAGTATGTATGTGTGTGTGTGTGTGTGTATTCTTCTGGATTAGAAGGCTGAGAGACTAATGCCACTTGACGCGCCGCCACCGAGCCAGAAGGAAGTCGGAGATCATACCCGCTCAGGACGGTTATTGGATATGTGCTCGAAGAAACGGCTTCGAGTGGCTCGAGTGAGCCCAGGAGATATCGAGAAGGGTAAATATACCGACTATGCGCTATAGTTTCTGGAGAGATAAGATTGATTCGCGGTATGTAGGTTTATTTTGGTCAATAAGGATTCCGTGAAAATATCTTATAATTGATATGTTAGCAAACACTGTTTCAAAAATTAAATTTGACGTGAACCACAAGAAAAGTTTTGTTTTTTCTTTTTTTGTCATCATTTTATTGATTTTAAGAAAAGATAGAATGAAAAGGAAATGCGAGAAATAAGGGAGATGTATCGATGAAGGTGAATCCGATGTATCGTCCAAAAAAGGAAAAAAAAACAACAACACGTGATATACAGAAGAAAAAAGGAAAAGAAGAAAAGAAAACAGTTTTAGCATCGTTACTACTAAAATAAAGGTAGTAAAGTAAGATTGAGATGAAGAAAGCTCTGTGTTTAGACAAAAATACTAGGTAAACAGGAAACGGAAAACGAAAGGTTCTTTTCTTATCTTCCCCTCAACATCTGTCTGACGAGAGAGTGACACGATCTACTTGGGCCTCACTTTGATTCCTCCTTCAGATAAATTGTAATTATCCTGGATTGCGATTATTTCTTTTGACAACTTGATCACCAAGTTTAACTTTTTTTTTAATAATTAGTTTTCAATGTATTTTAGAAACACTCTTTTGTATAATTTGTTAAATGTTATATTTTATGAAATAAATGATCAACAGCTAATAAAATGTATAGACAGATGATCGTTTGATGATCGTTTGTTAAAACGTTTATTAAATCGTCTAAATTCAGAAGTATTAAAAGTGAAATCAAGTGTAAATAATCGTTCCTGCTTTTAATTACTTACTCATGTTTAATGAAGTGAATAATTTCAAGTAATTTACCGCAATCTTACTTCTTAAAAGCGCACTATTTAACAAACGAAAAACTTTATAATATTAATATCAGCAAATATAATAGTTCTCACAAAAAAATTAGAAAGGTCTAATCAAGAATAATCATTTTTTTTATTTATTATGCAGTAAAAAGTTACTACTGCTTAAAACACAAAAAGAGAACGATAAATACAGTTTCAAATGTGCGTCAATCGAAAACAGCAATGTAAAATGATTGGTCGACTATTCACTGACTCATGATCATTAATTTTGATGAAAAGAAACCCATTCAATTCGAGTAATGTTAATTAAAATTACACGGTGTTCTGAATCAATGTTTTTAGCCTGGTTTATCACGTATTGCTTTTATTAAGCAAGAAAAATGAATGACAAGTTATATAAAATAATGCTACTGAAATAATAAACTTATTCTACGATTGTAATTGTACACCAAAAATACAACGCATAACAATCTAAAACTCCTTAGCCGTTAGTTAATGCACATACACTCATAATACCTCGTACCAGGATTAAAACAAATATGAAATAGGATTTAAAATCTTTATTACTTAGAAGACTGGAAAACTTACCCTGCAGACACGGGATTATAAAAATCACATTACTCTTTCAGTGACACAAGACAACGGCCATACAGGGATACGAACATCTCATAATCCCAGGCTTCATATCAATCCGAAGTAAAATGAAGCAGGAGCTCACCGTCGTAAAACTTTTATCACCGTTATCCTCGGCTATCTCTGTCCCTCTGTCCTCGACACCACCCAAAGAAACACCTACGATTCTATTGTTGAAAATTGACGCCCGTGGCGACTCGTAAACAACGCGGAATTCAAAGTATAGTTGCCGTGGCTGTAACCGAGGTAGGGAGAAAGAAAAGTCGCGCATTCATTGCGATTGGCGGGCGCGTAAATTCATTTCGAGCTTGATGGCTCTTTATACATTCGCGCATGAAATGCAAATGCTCGGAGCGCGAAATGAAATTCCAAATTAAATGCCTCGCGATTATGATGAGAGGGGGAGACAAGAGGGAGCCATGATTAAGGGGAGAACATGTCAGCTTGATGCGCTGAAAAAAATCGATCGCTCGTGGCTTGGGAAAGGGATGGTGGTCCTGTCTTCAGCTAGTTTGTCCGGAAGCTTTCAAAAAGTTATGAATAGTTTGGTTTGGTTAAGAGCTAAGAAGTGTAGATGTTAAAGTTGTTTTAGTTTATTTAAGTTTTAGAAAGGACTCTTTTCGAGCAATATTTTTCAAATTGCTCATGGAGAGTTTCCACAGAGAACTTGAGTCGAAGCAATCTAAAGTACTTCGTAGTTGTTGCTACTTTTTAGTCGGCCTTTGTAATATGATTGTCGAGTTACGTTACGCAAACTTTTCTCCCCAACTAAAACTATCTAAAATTCAAAAACCCTACTCTAAATTCCCTCCTTTAATCAACTTTAATTAAGCTCAACTTCAATCGAAACATCTTTGCAAAGAAAAGTTAATCCACTACAAATCCAAATCCACGTATATCCCTTTGAGAAAAAAAAAATCCTCAAACCTAACTACACCTGTCACGACTGCGCGGAAAATAAATCTCAAAGAGCTGTATAATTGCGAAACCCGTTTAATCTCCGCTAGTTTTAATTTTCCCGCTAGGTACGCGCCGTGCGTTCTCCCTTTAAGCCGTACCAACAGCGCGCTCTGCTGCTTCGCTCGGTATATGACGTTTTGATCCGTGCCCGTGGAATTAAGGCTGCGTCCCTTCCAGTTAGAGCGTGGATACCTTCCCTCTACCGCACCCACCAACGGCACTGCCCTCGCGCATTTACATTTTAGACGAGGTTACTTCTTTTTGCCTGATGCAATTTAGAGGCTTAATTGCTAGTATTTTGCACAAGGGTTAGCTTGCGTAACAGATGGTGGTTAAGGCAAGGGTTGATAGAAGTGTAGCCAATGAGATTATAAGATTGTGTCTTTTTGAGGATGAATTTTAGGGGTTATAAATGGGGAAGTTGTTATTCTGATATCAGAGAAATTCAGTTTGACATAAATCGATAAACTCGTAAAAGCTTTAGTCAATGTCTCAAAAAAAGAGAGAAGTTGCTAACACACTTTATATAGTAACATCTTTTACAATTAATTTTAACGAGAATTAACAGCAACCTTCTAAACCAGACCAATAATATGATAACAGTTGAATAATTTTATAGTTCAGCGTAGTAAAAAAATTGCGATAATGAACTTGATGCTCTTAACGTCATGAACAAAGATCGATAAATCTTTACGTGCTTATACATTATTTCATCTATATAATACCGATATTATCCTTGGGTTTTGTTCAACTTTAAAATAATCAAACATAAAAGCTTCCTCCCTCTCGGGACAAGCTCTCAAAGCGGACTTCGATCAATGAAGTATATCGTTTGGAAAATGATCCGGGGGAGTATTTTCGCCCTCCATACTAATTAAGTGCATTCTATTCAGTAAGATGCTTGAATAACTTGAATAGAACGAAAACGTACGTAACAAAGTCATCGTTGGATCAATAATTTATAGTCTAAAAAATGTTATTCGAGATGATTTGGGGAAAAAGTATTGTTGATACTTTTTACTCGGAATGCATAAAGTTATGAACTTATTAAAATACTTCCATACTTTCTATAGGTGTGAAAGAAAGTATTGTTAAATTTGAATACAACTGTGACTTTAAGCAAACTTATTTACTTTATCTTATGTAATAGATTTTAATCTAAACTTAATTTATAGAATTTATAATACTTTCTGCGCCAATGAACAATATAATACATAGCTTATAAATAAGTATCTGCTGTGATATTTTTTATGTACTACAGCTGATTACGTATGTTCTTTCAGCATGGCCTTATACACCCTAACTAAGAAAACTAATGAGTAACTTTCCAATAAATCGATTTAATAAATGTATAATTAGATGCGGTTTTAGAGATTTTAACACTACATTTGTGTCCCATAAGAATCAAATTCTTGTGTATGTCAAAGGAAGAAAAGTTAATTTATCAGAAGATTCAAGAACATTACATGATCACCCAATACGATTGATGTATCGTCCTGACTTTTATATGAATTACATGATACATGATAAAATAAAGATTTATTTGGATGGACAAATATCTTCTGTCACGTGTATATGATATATTTAATGAGATGCAACGTTATCTTTTATGTGAAATCTATTCATAAATTGAAAAAAAAAGAATTCAAAGTGCGACACAGAAAATCGCGTAGCTTGTTGCAATTTGATATTTCAGTTTCAATCCGGTAGAAAATAAAAATTGAAAGGTATCACGATTTCAAAAACGATAACAGGTCTCTCGATACTTTTTAGATAACAGGCACGAACAAAAGTATCAAATTTTCAAAACCTTTCAGTTTGCTGCATAATATTTTAGTTTTATTTTTTCATGCAAAAGCCAATCTACAATTAAAATTTATATAGCGTTTCCCTTTCAATACACAACAACAAATTCATTCCCACTAAAAAAAAAACCAGACACGTTCCAGCAGCGCAATATTTGCTGAGTCACACAGCATCAAAAAAACTCCGTGCAACTTTTCATTCTCATCCCAGTTAACGTCAGATACAACAACCCGATAACTCCGCATCCATGAATACATTACAGCCTCTTCCCAATCACTTATCTTATCAACCACTCAACATATCCTCCCTCCCACCCCTCTTCCAAAAAAAGCTAAGAAAAAAAAGCCGAAACAACCCTATTTAACCCAGCGAAACGTAAACCTCCCATTAACCCACAAAGCGAGACACCCGAAAAGGGCCAATCCGCGAGAGAAATCGACGAGAAACTCCAACGGAATCAAAGGACGATCCGACTCGACTACGATGCCGCTGTCGGCTCACTCTCTCTCTCTTAGGCTTAGTGATTACGCGAGGGTGTCGCAGTCTCCCCTTAGGAAGGGAGGAGGGGGCAATAGATGCGGATAAGGGGGGGGGGAGCAGCAGTGAAAATGCCGCAACGTGGAGGCGTCGCCGAGGATACAGAGGGGATCCGCTCCCCTATCAAACTCGCTCGCTCGCTCTTATTTTGCACGGTACGTTAGCCCTGTCTGTAGCTGCCCTGGCCTGTATCGATTTATATGTGCCCCTCGCGTCTTTCTCTCTCTCTCTCACGCTCGTCTTTCTCTCTGTGTACCGCGTTTATCTCTTCTTCGTCTCCAGCGTCTTAACGGCTCTCTGCCGGTGCTCATGGTGTACAGAGGATCTCGTTTGTTAGTCAACGGGATGAAGGGGATCTTTCTCCGGCTATTGTTATGCATGAATTACTGGTGGATGGTCTTTGTTCAATCGTGATTAGCGACTGCGTTGGTTCTCAACATTTTATCATTTTCTTAGGTTCTAATGCGCGCGTAAGTAATAAATTGTTGATGTACATCATATTTGTTTAGTTTCAAGTAAGGTTTCAGGAATTTCAAGTAACAATACCTATTGTAGTTGTGGTATAAGGTTTACATTGTTCTAAACTATGAATTAATTTTGACTTACAAATCCGATGAGGTATAGGAATTAACCATAAACAACAGTATTGATAGCTTTACTCACCTGAAACAAAAATATTAATAATAGTTAGATATGCATTAAAATGTAAGATACTGACATATTACAGTATAAATTTTTACAATTATGCAAATATATAAAGGTAACTTTCACTTTTGAAAATTTAAATTTCAGATCTTTCGTAGCGTATGAAAGATTCAAAGCTTTTTATGGGCGAGAAATTGAAATGAGAAAGGTTTCATTTAGGAGGAAACTTAGAACACATTTTAATTCTTAAGCTGTAAGTATATACGCGTCCTTTCTAAGTGTGCACTTACTTGGAGGACAATATAAGAGGGTATTTCCTGAGCGAGAGAAAAAGAGAATGAGAGAGAAGCAACGGAATGGCGCATGAACTCTCGCGTCATGTTTTTCAAGAATCACTGACCGAAAAAAGGACAAAGAGACTATAAATGTTACGGACTAAGAAAGAAAGAGCGCGAAAATCGTGTGCGAGAAGTGCACTACTTGAATTTCCACGTAAACAATATTAAGTTTTCTAAAGTATTCAAGATGAATGTGACCGCCATACAATATTTAAATCCAAGTTTTTCATCTACCTATATATTTATTTTATAAATTTTAAGCCTAAAAATATCTCCCACGATAGCTATATTTATGTGGTACTTCGAAAGGCGTATATAATCCTACCAACGTAACATTTTATAAAGATCAACGTCATTACATAAAATTTATAGCTTCTCTCTTATCTTGGCGTATTAAAAACCATTCGTTCATCGTAAAGCTACAAGTTATTTCATTCTCATCACAAAAAGGAAAAAAACGCATAAACCACTCGTCGACATTTTAAAATAATTTCGCTAATCCAGCCACGTCGAACCTTAATCTCCAAAATCAACTGAATATTTCCGAACCGAAAAAATCTCACTCGAACTATACCTCGACACCGATATTGCCTCAGCCGGCTGTCCACGCCGATCTAGATGCATTCAGTGCCCGACGCCTGCGCTAATCCAAATTTCGTTCGCTCCTTTTTGCGCCCTCGCCCTGCAACCGTGAATAAGTATATACATTTCTTTGTCTCCCTCACTGCCACCGTAGGCTACAGGGTTGTCTCTCCTTCCCTCCCTCTTTCTCTCTTTCTCCGTGCTTTCACCGGACGAGCAGAGCACAGTATAACACAGATATATGTGTGCGTCGTCCGCCGGCTTTGTCGCTTGCGACATAGAGCGTGTGTGGGTGTACATATACTCGTTGTGTCCGAAATGTGGGGGTCTCGGACACAGGGATAATTAATTCCCCGGGAGTTAAAATTGGGGGAGTGCATGGTATGGAATTTCTGTCGCTGCGTTGTTGTTGGATGCCTGGTGGACTGACAATATTGTGAGCGGTTGACTTATCAATTCGGGATGTTCAAGTGTTTAATGATATTTTAGAGATCGTTTGTGTCATAGTGACACTATGATCTGTAATCAAAATAACAAGTCAAACTTAAAATCGAATAGTGATTATTTTAAGATACTAGCAAAATTCAAACGCGCTTCGCGCGTACTATTTTGTTTCGGAGGTTATGAACACTATTTTTCACTATGATTTAGTTTTAATTAGTTTAAATGATAAGATAATTAGGTACAATTACAAAATCAAATGTTTTTATTCTATTTTAATTATTTGGAAGTTCTATAAATACTTGAGTTTCAAAATTCAAATCTAACACATTTTTAATTCTACAAAAAAATTAAAATATATATCTGCGCTTTTTTCAAACACCTATAACCAATCACATCGAGTCTTTAAATAAGCCACTACTTCCGACTACCATTCTTTTAGGAGTGGATAATAATTTTTATGACAATTCTGAGCCCTTAATGTTATCAAAATATTTTCACAGAACACTGTTACGCGAAGTTCATCATGTATAAATATATATACGAACACATGCTTTATATATCAGCTTTAGTACTCTCAAAGAACCTACTAAAATATACTTTCAGAGCCGAACTTTTCATCAAAAGCACGTCGGCCGATATGTACACACGCCTAGTCATAGAAACTGTTTTCACGTTCTTCACCGGCGCTGTGTATACATAGCCCCCAGTCCCCCTCAACAGCCATAAAAACGACGTTTTCGCTATTCCATCAATCGCTGACCCAGTTCGACACTCTGCGCTGAAGCATCGATATACCTGGCCCGCGGACTTTTTCGCTGTTTGCGTTGCGGACTGCCACTTGGCAAAAAAACACCCGCACTCGCAGTGAAAAAAAAATCGGCCTTTTGGCATTGCTTTGACGTATACCCCCCGAAAAGTAAATCGAAAACGATCTTTGACTACGGAGGATGCCGGATGTAAAGGTAAAACGTGTCGAGTCCACTTTACCGAGCGCCAATTCCATTATGCGAATGTAAAATTCATATTTCTCGGGAATGCTCCTGAGAGATGTACGGATATGTGTACGCGTATACGTGTGTTGGAAAGGAGGAGGATTTGCTCAGGGGAAATTTTTCGGAGACGCACGAAACCGAGTGCATTCGGTTCGGCAAGTATCGGACGTCGTTGCTGGCGATGTGTGGATGAAATTTGACGTACTTTTTTGGCGAAGACATGTTTTTGAGGATGTAGTTGGTTTTGTGTGCATCGTACATAAAATTTATTTGTTGGATAAACGTTAGAAATTATAGTCAATTTTTGAAAAATTTTAGTTTTAAATTTGAATTTAAATTTGAAAGACAAATCGATCCTTGTTATAAAAAAACGTAACTTTTTATTCTTTCGTGGAATTTTCTGAAAATTGTTCAATTTACGACTTTTTTAACAAAATTTTGAATTATATTGGAATCCTTATTGAATTCTTTAATAATAAAATGAAATTTGATCTTCCAGGTCAGACGATTTTAATCAAGTGCCGAAGAGATTTTTACCGCCCAACCAAAAATAAAACTCACTCCAATTCGATTTTATAAAGCTTTTATTCCATAAAACAATAGGTACCTTTCAAAAGAAAACAGCGTTAAACGGAACTGTACCAACTCTATTCTGCAAAATTTTTTTTAATTTTCACAATCCGATAGAAATTATATTCGAAAATATGAAGCACAAGCTATTTGCTGCAAACACCATATTATTGACCAAAGTATCCAGGTTAATGACGAAACTTTTGCACGGCGCACACACCGAATCCGAATTAAAATATGAGGATGTTAATCACGCGAAACTTTTCGCAAAACAAAGTCCATGCATTATGCTCACCTCGAACTTTTCGTCCGCACCGCGCTAATAAAACCATCCCGCAGTCATACTCCTCTGCCGTCGCGCGCCGCTTGCACTACTCCGTTATGCAAATCGTTTCGCGATCCTCGCGCATGGATCATTATAACGAAACTTTCTCCCCGTCCACGTATACATATATATACAATCAAAAGGCCGCGAATTAAAAAGCCCGACCAACGCCAGCACCTCCATATACAACAATGGCAAAAAAGTAATTTAATTTAACTTGGCGAGTAGGGACTCGCTTTTTTTCTATCAGCGCTGAACGCGCGAGCGGAGACGTAAACGAGGCAGCGGAAGGAAGAGAAAGGGATGCGTCATTTATTCCATACGCGCGAGTCGCGCCTTATCGAAATAATCTTCCTCCGGCTATATGTAGCGAGAGCGACGGTACAATGCGCGCTGCGGATAAATCCTCTCTCTCCCTCACCGCGTCGGGGATTTTTCCGCCGTTGCGACAATAAAACCGCGCGCGTATGTGTATGTTTGCGAGAGACAGCGTAAAAATGAGGAACCGAGAGGAAATGGATCGGTAATTTTGTTTGCCAGGCGATAGAAGAAGCTTGATTTTGGCCGACGTATATGTACAGAGATTTATGGCGTGTATAAAAACTGTTGCAGGGAGCAGAAATTTGGGAGAGGATGAGCATCGTGGGGATTAATTAGGTTAGTTTATATACGGACGATTTTATTAAAAGCAAGAGTGAGAGAGAGACGTGACGAAGATGGATTCTACGCGGGGTTTTTTAAATATAGGTCAAAATTACGGTGTAGGGGAGAGAGATGAGGTTGATTGCAACGGTGTATATATACGCAGATAATTAAGGGAGAGGGTGCGGATGTAAGATTGATTAGTGATTTTTTTTTGTTCGTTTTTTTAGGGATTGTGTGTGTATATACATATAGCGTGTCTTGAGGGAGCTTTTATAAAGTTTGATGGAAAAAGTTCTTTTCAGTTATATATAATAAGCACGAAAGCCACGCGCATAATGCAGTGATACTGCGACAATGTGATCCGCGTTTTATCGCGACGACAATTTACGACGTCTAGTTTAATTAAAAACTTTCGTAATAACGCGCTTTTTATTTTTTTCCTAAATTCCTTTTATGTATATATACTCTTTAAATTTATGAGATGTAACGATATGTTTACCGACTGCTGATATTTTCAAACCATTTTCTGCTTTATTATATAAGAAACCCAATCATATCACTATATCCTCGACATACACGCAGCAATTATTTTCCTCGTAATCTCAGGACGCAGCACACGTCTCAAGCCGCAGAACTTTCGCAAGAGTCCATGAGAAGAATCGTCCGAAAAGCGGATAAAGGATAGGAGGAACGGAGGATGAGAGAGAAAAAGGACGAAGAAGGCGAAGGGACGGCCGGAAGTGACATTGCGCCTGCACGAGAGAGAGTTCGGAGGGTCACTGCCGTCGCCGTCGCCGCCCGGCTGGAAATGAGGAACGTGCGCTCAGCCGAAATGGACGGCGCGGGGAAATGGCGCGTGAGGGTACTGACTGCCGTGTGCTGAAGGATGAGAGAGAAAAAAAAGATGAGGTATTGTTCGGGGATGTGAAATAGAGAAAAGTTTAAAGTAAGTTAATTTCGTTATTTTGAGTTAGAGACTTTTTTTGAAGTTTTGATCTTATAGTGGATTTTTTTATTTTTTTAAATAAATAATATATATCTGTATTGTGAAGAAGTAATATTTTTTTAGGTGCAAATAAACAAAATGTAGGTATATTTCCAAATCTAAAATATATATATATTTCTACATGAACAAATCATGATATTTCAAAAGGAAGAAGCCGATCGTGAACAGCAATCATTGATTTTCTGCACTCAAATTCAACCGCACTCTAGGTAATGAGAAAACTTGCACGCGCAGGCCTCCCCTAAGACCACAGCACGCTAAACAAATACACTATAGAGAACAAGCGCAACATTTTTCGAAACTCATATACTATCCCCGACAATCCCCAAACATTCTACGTCTCTCATCCCTCGAAACCCCGCGACAAAACTATCGTAACTTTCTTTTCCTCAACCAAAAAAAAAAACAACGCTCTCTCCGTCCCTACAAAAGCCTAATTAGAATAACGCGATTTCCCCTTCAGCCGGTGCCTATAGAAGAGCACGCAGGAGAAAGAAAGGTATAACTACGGAGTGACTCCACTTTGAGGAAACTTTGCATTTCGCGGGAGCGCTCGCTCGGCAATTCTTTTCTCCCCCTCTACCCAGTATGCGCAGCCGCGAACTTTGAAGTCCTTCCGTACGATGAAACTCGCGCGTATTATGCGCGCATCGAAACCGCGTGTACACCTATCTTACGAGAGAGAGAGAGAGAAAAGCCGCGTGTGGGCGAAGAACTGGGTCACCTAGCGAGGCTCCTCTCTTTCGCGGAGACGCGTTTTTCGCGGGAGAATATCGACCCGCGAGTTTGGCTAAAAAATTACTTGTTGCGGATATGGCCGGCGCGTTAAAGTTTAGCGGAAAGATCGAGGGAACGACTGATATAATGCTATTTGTTTTTATTAGCCGCTCGCAGAGTACCGCTGCTACTCGGCATTCCCCTCTCGCGAGAGTTGTAAAATGGAGAGTGGCCGGATAATGGGATCTCAGAGTGTACGCGTCGATTGTTAATGGAAAAGTAGTACACTCGGTCGCGGTCCGCGCATAAGTATATTATGGATATATAAGTCCTTCCACGCGTGTAAACACGTTCTGTCGAGCTGGTGCACTAAGAAATTCAAAAGCCGAAGCGCTATTCGAATTCTTATATAGGTATAGTTGCGAAGTCAGGTGGTTGTAAAAACGTGCTTCGGAAACTCATGCTGCCGCGAAAGTGGAACAAGGGTCGAAATTCCCTCTCTATCGGATCTATAAGTACTTTATACCGGATCAGCTATTTTGAATCACGTACTCCACTTTGTTATAACTTCGGCTTAGCCGTGCTAGAAATAGCACAGAAGGCGAGATATCGTTAATTGTATGACTTCGGCTCGAATTAGTTAAGTTAGTCGAAAACTTTATATAAGCTCAAGTGGCGTGAAGCCTGCACACGAATCATTTGTTACTTACTGAATCGTGTGTTTTAATTTTACTTGAACCTCTTCATTAAAAGATGGCAAATTCACATACCTACACAGCACAGCATTTTCCCAACAACCACCGATACAGAATATAATCAGCAACAACAACTTTCCAACATCTATATTCTAGCGTACCGCGAGCAGACATTATAGCTGGCGCGCGTTTATTATTCAAACAACTCTCGCGATTTAGTACCCACGTCTCGCAGGGCTATATAAATTCCTCAGGCGACTTCCTTCAAACTTTTCGCCGCAATAAAACACAGCCCCACGCGGTGCGTGCCGCTCAAAGACACCGACCGAGCGAAATAAGAAGAACTTAACCACCGCGCATATTACACCCCGACCTCGTTATGACATTATGCACGCAATAACCGCGAACCGTGCGAAAGAAGAAAAAAAGAAGAAGAGAAATTGAAGAGGGGCACTACACTCGTCCGTAATACGGCGGCATCGAGCGTGCAGCAGCAGCGCTTGGCCTACATAAAGGGCGGCGGCGCGTAAAAGACACAAAGCCCCTGCACCGCGCGTGTCGTTGTCCCACTCGACGTTTGACGATGGCGTTCACGGTCGGACAAAAATTTCGTTCGGCTCCCTCGCGGTCTTTGATACCTAGCCTGCTTCTTGCTGTGTCTATCTCTTGTCTTTTATTCTCTCGCGGCGTCTTTTTTTTGCGCGCGAAAGTGGGCGAACGAGGACAAGTTGTGTGGGCAGGGGTGACGAGACGGGAAGAGAGAGAGGTAACCTCTAGCTAACTCTCTCGAGGTTGACGAAAAGCCAATTTGGATATACTCTGGGTAATTTTAGTTTTTATGTGTTTGATATAACAAACGGGAAAACAAACGTTTGAAAGGTAAAGAAGTTTTTAAGTATTAAGGTACATTTGTATTGCGTGCGTGAAGACATAAAAGATATAATGAAATACGCAATCGTCGAGTGGATAATATGACGCTTTGAATTACTTTATCTGATATATGAAGTTACACCATACGCGTAGGCTTGAAATGTATCATATGTCAATGTTTTTTACATGTTTCAAAAGTACAGAGTTTATTATTGCATTATGAACTTATCTTCTTAAATGCCAAGATGTAGCTGAAATTTATTACCGACAAATTGCCTAAAGTTATATAACAAGCTTAAACAACTAATTAGACTGCAGACTGGCGTACATGTTGTTGGGACATTTACAGCAACCCATCGTATCATAACTTTCTCTGCTTATTAACTGAATTCTTGTCGTCATCCTCTTAAACTTTCACAATGAAATTATTGTATTGGACTTAAGAAGTTGACATAATGGCGAAGAGATCAGTATTTCACATTCTATTTGTATTTCCTTACTTCACAGTCAATTAGAGAGAATCAATACTATAGATGTTGCATAATATTTACAAACTCCTTCTCCGACGATATACTTCCTTTCGTATAAAGCAATTCACTCAGAAGCTAAGAAATCTATCTCGCGTATACATTTTCATATAAATATCCAAGCTTCTTCAGAACTCCATATAAAACTCCGCAACGCCATCCATATCCCCCCACCTCGCGAGTAAAGAAACACCATACCTCGACTATACACATTCATCCTTAACACACTCGAAACTCCTCCAAGACACAGCCCCAACGCGCGACACCCTCATCTCCATCTCCCGAGACACCTCGGAAAACCCACTCGATCACTCTATCCCACTCGCTCCTCCAATCCCAGCCCGATGTCCACTGGCTATTCGTTCCGGCGCTCTCTCTCTCCTCGGGTTAAGTGCCGTCTCACGAGCCGGACGAGTGAGTCTCTCTATGTCTGGTTCCACTGGGAAATGAACAGAGTCTTTGCTTTCTCTCCGGTTGGGGATTCTGAACTTGGAATGTTTCTTCTTTTTTTTCTTCTTCTGAGAGTTCTTTTGCGTGTGGCGGTTGAGGGTAGGTTAATGAGACGAGACGTGTGATTACAGCGGAGCGAGGTGTGGTTGGCGAGTTATTTTAATTATTATTGTCATTGAATCCAATTTATTTGCAAATTGATGAAGGGAGAGGTTTTAGTAAAGTTTGTTAAAAAGAGGACATTTGTTCGTGTGTAAAGCCGTTTTTCAGGGACATTTGTGGTCGATGGCGCGAGACTCGATGTAACTTTTCGAATGGGATACTAAAAGGGGCTCGTAATCTTGGCCGGTGAGCTCAGTTATTCAGAGAGACGGATGGAAAATAATCGAGGTGCCAGCTGCAAACCCCATTCGAAAGCGTCAGCTATACTGTAATTAGAATTCTTCTCGATAAAAGCGGGAGAAATGAAAAAAAAAACCTTTATTAACTAAGAAATACGCGATACTTGGTAATTATCTTTTTTCATTTTGAAACGGCCACGACGTACTTTTGTGGAAAATAAAATACAGTATTTGAAGTGTACAAATTTATCACGGGAAAGGTAATTCCCGCTTTAGAAAAATTGCCACTTCGAATAATGAGGTTTGAAATCCGCAAATGTCGCTCTTATATGTTTAATCACCCGGGAGCCATCATCCGGGAAATTCTGGGTAATCCGGCCGGTTTAAAAATAGAAAGTTTAATTGCAATGCATTAGGGGTAAAAGCGAATCTCCGATTCTATTAGATTAAAACTGAATTTCGCTCATGATTATTTAAATTTACGAGAAAATTTAGAGATAAAAAAAATACATATCGTTTTATGCAATTACATTGAAACTATTTTGTACGGGACGAGGCACAGATTTGTACTATCGAAAATCCCTTATTCAGCTCGTTTCAGGCCCGTGTAACTAGATTTTCTTCTTTTCAGGTGGCCACGTCGATGCTCGTGTATTTGCATATAAATTTCTAAGTATCGATCGCCGTTCCTCCGCAGTCGTACGTTTATTTTTATACACCTTTGCCGCGTATTAGACGTGCTTTTTTCGAAAGTAGTGTTTTTATTCCGCTCCGCAAGGATAAAAATAACCCGATGGCCAGGGAAATCTTTTTAAGTGGCAGGGGAATGTCGTTACCGTATAACGTGGTGGTTGAATAAAAATGCTCTCGAAATGAATATTTAACGCTTAGTCACTTGCGAAAATGTGTTATCACTTATAGATAGCAAGTAACACATTATTACGATCGATGTACATACAAAATAGAGCTGACCAAAGAATTTTAAATGAAATTGTCTTGACGAATAACATAATATATTGTAAGAATCTGCTTTAATTATAGCATTACATGGCGATTGATTTTAATTCTTCTTACGAATAAATATAAAATTTTAAAAACTTCTAATGTTAAGACACTATTTAACACTTAACCACTTGATTCATCCACAAATCGTCGGCTGAGAGGCGAAAGGAGACGTTGGCTTAGCGCTAATAAACTACGGCAACTCGGCCGAGTGCTAACTAACCATACAATCGGACGAGAACTAAGAAACCAAGCAGTTCACGGGCTCCTTTCTTTTGTCTTTCGCTTTTTAGTTCAGAACCGCTCTTCCATATATGAGTAAAAAAATTTTTTTGTATTATTTCGAACCGCTACAGGAAGTTAAAATCCTTGATTTTTAACTCGCTACAGCGGTTGTCAACTAAAAAGCAAAGGGAATTGTGTGGTTTCTTAGCTCTCGATCGAGTTGTCTGGTTTCTTATCGCTCACCTTTCAGCTCTCGGCCGACGAAATGCACTTGTCAAAATCTACCCCAACTACTTAAATGTAAAAATTAATCCCCGCACGATCGACAATCGCATGAAAATTCCATCAAACTCAATAACCCCCGGTAGCGATAAAGAAGCCCGATGTGTAATTAATCTACGCACCGAAACGACGCGCGTCGACAGTCCGCCCCCCTAATAATCGCAAACAAACGAATCTCATAACGCGCCGCGTCCCCGTCGCGATCGTTATCTCTCCCTCTCTTTCTCTCTTGCTGCAGGCGACGCTGCGACTCGAAAATCGAACGCCACTGCTGCAACGGACTGTATAACGAGTTTAGCGAGTCTAGAGCGCGCGAATCAAAGTGGGCAGCGGAGAGCGAAATTATGACCTCTGGCGTTGCACATTGAACGACGGATCTTAACTCATTTCCGGATTCGCCCAGCTGACCTTCCACGGTATATCTATAAATATTCGCGATCGAAGGTTGCGGCGAGATGTATAGTTGTGTAGGTATAGATATATAGAATGTAGATTTCGAGGTGGCGCATGGTTGGGTGAGAGGTGCTGATTTATTTTGGTAGTATGAATTTAAGGTTGTTTCAGATACGCACGTGTAATCATTAATACGTATGTTTTTGTTCAACATTAATGAATTGATTATATAATTTGTAAAAATTATAAGCATTGTGAATGCATTTCTTTTTTAAATACCGTCTCTTTCGTAGAAATGTAATTATTCTGGTTTATACGTGACCTACTGATGGAAACAATCCAATAAATAACAAAACTCTGATTTCAATTTCAGCTTGTTCCCAATTTCATATTGTCTTCCCTGTCATACATACCCCCATTTCATTCCAACTCTAACAACGTTCAAATTCACCGCCCGTAAACCACCCACACAGTACATACGCACGTCTTTATCTGCTAGCGCTGCACAATATAGCAATATTAATCTTGATCTTGTATTGCCTTGCCTCAATATTCAAGACAATAATCGATACAATATTTATATACCGTTGTATATACCATATCAAGATTGTGGTGTCAAGAATGTAAAGAATCGTGTCTTGCAAAAGCGAGACAATAATAACAGACATATTGTATTGTCTTGCTCTCGTGCAGCTCTATATGGATAAATCTCCAGAACTTTTGACTTAATTGTAATACTTCTTTTTAATTTGTTGAAATACATTTCAGCCACTTTTTTGACAGTTTTGTACATCCCCTGGCTACGGCCTGATGGGTGGCACACTAATATGGATTACCGGACTGGTTTTCTACGTAAAAATTACATATGGTACACCCTGTCTCGTGTATGTGTTTCGCAGATCATCCTACTAGCCGCAATAACAAATTTTAAAAAAAGGTATTACACAAAAGTCAAAACTTCTGGAGATTTACCCATATCTCTCTCTAACAATCCAAACCGGATTTCAAATTTACTCAACTTCGACGATCGCTCACACCATCGCCCCCGCCAAAGACCCTCCGACGATTTCCGGACTTTCGCAAAAGTCGATTACGGTAACGCGCTCGCGCAATTTCCGACAACTTCCTTATCGCCGTATATCACAAAAACAGCGCGCACACACGCGCGCGCCGATAAGAAGCAACGCGTATACGAAAATATCAATTTCGCGAGCGAGATAAAGGTATATAATATAACTTTCGCTGAGCTGAGCGGGGTAAAGGAAAAAGGTATATATACGGTCAGCTTCGTTCCATTGGTGTATGTGATATCTACGAAGCTGCGATCTTAGCGCGTGCCGGACCGGCTGTGACGTTCGTGTCGCCGCTGAAGATAACGCCTTCCATTTTCCCGAAAATACAGTGGCGCGCACGCATATACACAGACATACGAACATATGAGAAAGCGAATAACTTGCACTTCAATTTTATACACAGTTGGAGCTATATATACATATTCATCCTTTATAAATATATATACCAATGATAATATACAAATACAATCAGCTTTATCCAAGTGCAAGCAACGGGAGCGCGAATAGCTGCATCACACCCGCGTATACATTATGTTTAAGAGCAACCACCCACGTATACGTATAATATATACGCGCACACATGCACATACGGCTTATATAAATTCAGATTTAACCTTGGACGTGTACGGTCGGAATACAAATACACATCTGCACAAATGTATGCATGCTAATACAGACACAGTCCCTCGCGCAGTGCATCCTAACTCACACGTATACAGTATAACGCACCCACACATGGGGACGATCACGTACCCGAAGGGGGAGGTCAGAGTTAGGGGGTGCGTCTTTGTCGAAGCGCTGCCACCGCTCGGTTCGGGACGAACAATAATCGGAGTTTCGCGCGTGCGGCCAAATGTCGCCGATCGAACGTATACGTATAGAGAGAGAAAGGAGAGGAAGAAATGATTAGGAGCTGGCGCGAGGGTTAAACGACGACGGCGGCGTTGGTGCGTGGGATTGGCTCGTCGGGGTGCAGAGAGAACGTGCGCGGGGATATCCTGGGGCGCATGGGGTGAGCGATGGGCTTTCGAGAGATGACTTTGATGACTTTTTTTCACGAGAGCTTTCGGTGGAGTTATTGGTTCTTTTGAGACCGTGTTGGCTGGGTGCAGTTGGTTTAGTGGGAAGGAGTTTTAATGAGCTGAGATGGTGTTGGAAATTTGATTGTGAGGAAAAAATTGATATATATATGTTACGGTTTTATTGGTTTTGTTTGTTCTTTGGTTGGCAATTTAGAGTGATTGACGTTGATCGTTAAATAAAGGAAAATGGCGAGAGAAAAAAAGAAACGTTCGATTCAATTCTTTTAACTGTACATCTACTGTAGAACGGATTCGAAAAATAATTACCAGGATACAATTATTATAATGATGTATAAAATACAGGACGACATTCCAGTGATTATACTCCCACAACGATTACGGAACACACGCGTTCAAGAGAACCCATTGTATCGGCGAACGAACGAGGTACAAAACAAGCCGTCGGCGAAGAAAAAAAGTATAACAAGAAACACCGAATGCACAATGCGCGAGAGAAAAGAGGACGGATCGGTCTAGACGTAGAAAAAATAAAAGCGAATGAAAGATTTCTATGGGGCCGACTTCTATATATACCTACACATACATACGTTAGCTTTCTCATTACCCCCCCGACTAATACTGCACGACACCCAACATCTGTCGCGTGTGCGGGCGCCCGGCGCGGAAAACTGAAATATATCGGCGTTATTAGCGCTGACGTATCGCCCGGCGCAGATAAGAACGCCTGATGTACTTCTTTCTTCTCTTGTTTTTTTTTATCCAGCAGAGGAGGCGATCGCGTGAGCTTATTGTCTTTCCCGCGCGAGGATTCGGCTACATCGACAAAAAAAGTAGCTCTAGTCGGATAGATTACCGCCCGAGAGCTACTGCTTTCCTTTTCCCTTTCAGTTCTGTGTATATAGGAGATGGGGGGGAGTGAGCGGAGGTTCTATCTCGGCGATAGGGGAAACGGTGATTGGATGGGTTTTGATTAAAGAAGGCAATCCGGTCAATGAGTAATGTTTTTTTTTTCTTTAATTAAATTTGAGTTGCACGCGGGTCTTCGGTAATGTGTATAGACACGGTAGATTCTTTGTGCTGAGAGTGAAATCCGCGTTCTAACTTGCAAATAATTAA
>UXGD01002989.1:0-22586 GCA_900474315.1 Torymus auratus | reverse complement strand
ATCTTGATATTGTATTGTCATGCCTCAAAATTCAAGACAATAATCGATACAATATTTATATACAGTTTTCGATACAAGTCAAGATTGTGGTATCAAGAATCCTGTTCTGTCTTGAAAATAACTCAACATTTTTTAATCTTAATATATTTGAGTGATAAAATCTGGCGGGGTGGTCGATGACACGTTCCTATATAACCCCGGGCCGACTTACCTAGGTACGTGAGGCCACAGGGAGAGGGTACGCCGCCTAGCGGCGGCCCATGAACTAGGCTCTGGCCGGCGGCACATATATGGCGGGAAAAATCAAATTCAAATTTGGCTTTTATTTATGCATGTGCCAAAATTTTATCATTTTCATATTAAACTTAATGTATTTGTATATTAAATTATGTTCAGATACATTATTCTTAAAATATTGTAAATTTGAAACTTGAAAGTTTCTTAAATTTTAAGACATTTTTAACAGTGAATCATTTAAAATGGACTGAAACACAAATACCAGGGAGGGGTAGGGGCGGGGGAGAGATGCGTTGACGACAATCAAAATCCCCGAATATCCTGAAGCCTTTTTTAAATAAGCAACTCGCTTACTGTTTCGCGTCTGCGTGTCTTCCTCTTCTATGTGGCCTCACGTGCCCCGACTATTTAGGTTTAAGATTTTTTTTATATAATCGACTTGCTGTTGACCTTTGTGAGATCTTTTGTAATGATTGACTCGCTTACTATCACACGTCTGCTTAACTCCAATATATAATCGAGAATTTCAAGACAAGACAATAATACTTTTCATGTTGATGGGTGACAAGACCAATGCAAGAGAGAAATTTTCAAGAATTTTACAATAGCGAGACAATAATTACGCAGAAATATTGTATTGTTTTGCTCTCGTGCAGCCCTACCCTAAAAGGTTAAAAATCTCAGCACCGCGCTAACCCCATCCCGCAAGAATGCGCTTGCTTGCACTTTGAAGAGAAAAAAACGAAGCCGCTGAAACAACTCACCCCTCGAGCAAAACATTGCTGTAAAACCTACCTCAACTACCTATACCCGGGGGCAACCGCCGCCGCCGCCGCGACTGCGGCCGCAGCTCTCATTTTGCCCCGTAGCGCCGGAAGCTATATACCTTTACTCCTATACATGCCATACACATACACACGTACGTTTATATACATATATACAGAGCGGGTCGCGCATTAGCGCTAAATAGTCCGGGGCCTTTTTGCGCGGCTTGCCCGCAGAAAAATGAAAATCGCGCGCGCACGTATAGTGAAAGTGGCTTTTCCTCCGGATGATTTCACACGCGTCAGGCAGGCACATAACACATACATATACACACGTATACGAGTATATTCTCTGTACACCTGTATATCCCGTACAGATGTATATGTATATATGGGAGAACCGGAATGAGCTCTCGAGCTGTACAGCAACAGCGGCAGCATCGTCCTGTGCATATACATATACATGCATCTCGTATGCAGTCGCGGCTCGGTCGCTTGTAACACTATGTGTTGCTCTTAATACTGTTAGACCTGTTGTATTATACCGGGAACGCGCGCCGCCGGTCAATTAACAAATGCTCTAATTGAATACTCATTTCGTCTTAATTAGTCGCGGTAGAGCGTGGGGAGCGGAAGGTGCGTGTTAATGAGGGCGTGCTCGCCGCAACGTGCGTGTGACTGCTTGACGATAAATCAAATTTCTCGGGTTTTTTTCTATGTTGTTGTCGTGCGGTCGAGGAAGGAAGGAAGGACTGGCTCGACTACACGCGTGTTAACATATATCGCATTTTTGTTTAGAAAACAATATTGTTGCTTCGGGGAATTAGATATCTCGTCGGGGAGATCTTAGTTTTTTCGAACATCGATGTTTTTTAATATGTTCACAAACGAGCTGTGGAAGTCAGCTTTCGGATTCGAGCTTGTCAAATCATTTATCTATTTTTTTTTTCACTATACTAGATTTGTTTGATTACCAAAATTTTAATGAACCGTGTGTCGGCTTGACTAGATTCCAAAGCTGATGATGAGTAAGAAATTAAAAGAAATGTCGAACGTTTCTGCGTTCAATTAAAAAATATAACCATATTTTAAGTTTCAGAACAGAAAAACAAGATACACGAAGCCACTCAAAGTTAACATTTGCTAAGCACATATATATACAGGGTGTTCAAAAAGTTCCGGAATGGTTAAAAACACTAAATGGAGGAAATTTAGGATTTTGTAAAAGCTATCTGGTAGAATTGATGTTTTTTGGGACCTACTACAATTTTGGGCCTTGTGAGTCCCAAGTTAAATTTATTAAATGGGAACCCATATTTTTAGCGAAAATGCTTTCCCGACGAGTTATTTAACCGTTTCGGAACTTTTTGAACACCCTATATATACATCTGCGATGATATTGAAAAAGGGCTTAACTCCAATTTAAAAAAAAAAGTTATAGTATTCTTTCATTGTATGAGAACCATTGCATCATCTGGGTAGATATCGACCCTCCAGATAAATTAATAATAATATTGTTTAAAAAGAGGTCTGTTCATTCGATTCTATTGTGTCCTAACATTGTATCAAACGGATGATTTCTCGTAAACCTTTTCAAGTGTCTTAAACCCTTTTTCTACATCACCACAGATATAACGAAAACCACTTCGACTCCTATCCGAGCTACGTCCCAGAACTACATTTCAAGTACTCTTCTCGCGAATCTGGACATATCCACGGGCGAAAGAACTGCACAGAGCCACGTACGGCGAGCCTGGTAACAGGTCCACGAGGCGCGCCAGTACATCTCTCTATACGTATATATATATACACGTGCGGCATCAGCATCAGCAGCAGGAGCCGCCGACGGCCCTGAGTTGGCTCGCGGCCGGGCCTCGAGAGCCGCTGCTACTCGCGCGCGCGCAGTCCCTCGAGATAACGGAAATGCCTCGAGCGAGTCAACGAAATCCGTCTCTCTCTCTCTCTCCTCCTCTCTATCCTTCTCTCTCTCTCGTTGCCTCGTTTAATTAAGGCTCAGCGGAGAGCTGCTCTCGCAAGAAACAAAGCGACGCGAAGGGGAGATACGGGACGACGGACGACGACGACGACGAGGAGGTGGAGGTGCGCGCACACGCGAGGAGCTCTCGCAAGTGCGGACCGGAGAGTGAGAGAAGAGAGGAGAGAAAGAGAGAGATGCTGATGAAAAGGGACCGAGCAGGGCAAATAAATTCTGCCTGCATATAATGAACGAGGACGTGATATTCCCTTAATTATGTAATAATGCATAGTAATGAGCTTATCGCGCCCCGAGATTCACGGACTTTTTTCCTTCCCTCTCTTACTCGAGAGAGAGGAAGGGAAAGAAGAACGAGCCCTATTCGCGCGAAAGAAAGAGAGGGAGAGAGTTGAGTTTCTTTTTCTTCTGCTGCGAGAAATGCTGCGCGTGAAATATTTATCGCGTACGCTGCGATTACGTCTGTGTGAGTGTGCGCATATATACGTTTGCGTTCGTCGGGCATTAGGTTGGGCGCTTTTTCAGCCGCTGTAATGTGCGCGCTCGAAAGGCATAGCTATGCGCGCGCGCGTGAATTAAGTCGCTCCGCTAATGCAATTCTCATGATAAAGTATTCTCGGATTTGTTGCCGACGCGTTGCTATGGGATTCGCGGTGCGATTAGTTTCGTTAATGGGAGGATGAGTTTTAATGAGTGATAAGGGGGGCTGTATCCGAGTGTTGTTGTTATCTCTGGAATCGGCGAAGCGAAGCGAGGATGTTTTAATCGTTCCCAATTTCTGCAGACCAAGCGAAACCGCGTATAGACGTTTAAATGGGAAAGTTTGTTTAATGAAGCTTAATTGCGCTACTTTGTTATTTTACGGGGACGAGAAGGACATTCGTAAGTATCCTTTGCCGAAAAAAGGATCACTAGAGAGAGAAGCACCTCGCTGCTCGCACGCAGGACCCACGTGAAAGTAAAACGCCCCGAAAAAGACGCATCGCCGCTGCAGAATGAAAAATAAACGTAAAAAAATAATAACTCGCACACACGTACACACATATATAAGAGACCGAAGAGGGTCTAACTAAGGAGAAATCGCATCGAGAAACGAGCCAAGCCGAGGGATTGACTCTCCCCGAAAATTCCAGGCGTTCCAGCAAGGGCCAGCCAAAGCTTGCTGCAACCGCGCGGGTAGTTTCGGACCCCATAAAAATCTCTTCCGCCGAACGCGCGTGTAAGTCATTCTCCAGCGCACGCGGCTAGTTCACATTCTCTCTCTCTTTCTTTCTCTCCTGTTTTAATTCCCGGCGTGCGCGCGACAACAGTTGCGCGCGTGGATCAAATTAATTTTTATCGTCGCGCGCAGGAAAAGCCAAAGCGGCGGGTAATTGTCCGAGCGACCTTCGCCCAAAGGCACTTTCTATATAGTATATAGGCGCTCCGAAACGACGCGGGCTTCGCGCGTTAATTGGCCGGCGCAGCGACGGCGGCGGCGACGACGAAAACGACTGACGCGGGCGAGCGCACAGTGCGTATAAATATAAAAGAAATGAGTTGTAAATAATTGGCCGCGGCGGCGGTGTGTCGGCAGCGAGAAGTGTGAGAAGAGAGGTGTTGGTCACCGACGGGGAATATAATGGCGAGTTTGAGTTGGTGGGTATATGGTTTCGGACCGAAGGGTACACTTTTGAAAAGGGCAATTTGTTGATTGGAAAATTCACCTTGGATTTTTGATACGATCGATGTGGTGATCGCGAGTCGATTAAAATTGTTTGGTTCAGTTTTTTTTTATATTCATGTCGTTGGTACGTGGCAATTTGAAAGAGATGAGGAAAAAGTCTGTATATCACTTTGAATGCTCTGAAAATGGCACTAGCGATTATTGCAGGTTTAAATTGCGCGTATTATATCGTGGGAAAAGTATTGGCGAAGGACTTTTTGACAACTCAGTTGTTGCTCGATGTAATTCACGATGCTAGTGACCTTCAATTATTGAAAACCAATAAATTGCATCAAAAGATCAAAGAATTTCATTCGAACTGTAACAGGTAGGACATTTGATTGAAACTTCCCACGACCAACCAAAATTGACAATAATCAGTCTTGTCAATAACCAACATGTTTTTTTCGGCAACATTATACAAATTCCAGAAAACGTTATACCTGGTTTACACAATCGACCCCAACATTGGAAACCTCTTACAAATTTAACCACGAAATTCTTTGCAGCATAGAAATGACCACTTATACTTTCAAGAAAATAAGACACAAATCCTAGATATTCTTAGTCCTATTCAAAGGCCCCCCTGAACATTATGCGTACACAAATTCACGACGCGCCAGCGTAAAACAGTTATCGGCTACGAATTAAAAAACTCCAACACACATCCTCTCCTTCCCACCAACGGAGTGGGAGCTCAAAGTTCGCTCGTTCGTCTCGTTTTCAAAACAAGCCCATTCTCTCTACCTAGTGTGCGCACGCGCGGCTTCAATTCGCCTCGGCAACAAACACTTAATTTGCATGTGAAAACACGTCATTACGCATACATATATTTTCCTGGGACCCCGTGCGCGCTCGCTCGCACTGGCAATAAGTTTTGACGAATGTCGCGAAAAAATAATATGCTGTCGCGCTTATTCAAATTATTTTCTGCGCGCGCAGAAACTACCTTTCTTCTCGTTAATGTGTATCCGGTTTTACCGATGAGCTGAAAGCTCGTTTTCTCGTGTTGCGCTTATGTAGGCAGTCGTCGGCAGAGGCTTTTATATATACTACACAACCGCGTTACGACAACAGACATACAGCTTGCGCGAGTCTGAAAGTTTTCCCAAACATAAAAGACAAAGTACTTGGATTTCACTCGGCGGGTCACGGTGGCAACGGCAGTAACGCGCAGCTCACGCGGATGAATTAAAGTAAAAGCGAGTTTTACGACCCTGAAATTGGAGAGAATTTCTTTCAGCCAGGCTGCTTTGGCCGAGGTGCGCACATTGCGGCTCTCTCGGTTAATTCGTAGCGAATTTTACTTAAGCGTTTACCTTCGCGCGCTCCTTCTTCTCCAGAGAGCCGAAGAAAAAGGAAAGGGAAAACAACGAGCCGACGCTTGTGCCGCTATGTATATATATACGTGTGTTTCGAGGATTTCGTAACATCAAACTAACGTTTCTCAAGATTGCGCTCCGACAGTATAGCATAGGGAACGTCGTCGCGTTGTTGGCGGAGGGGAGGGAGAAAAATCCGTAATTTCGTAGGTTACGTACATATATCTTTTGTTGCGGGAAATAAATTTATTTTAATTGGAGCAGCCGAATGCCTTTGGCGGGGCATTAAACACTAATTTTATCCTTTACTTCCTGGATTTCGTGTATATATATACATGCGAACTAAACACGCGTTTAATTTTGGTTAGTGAAAAAAAAAGTTTTCTTTTTGAATACAAAGGAAATAATTTACATACTTAATTATACGTACAATATTGTAAAAGAGTATACAACATAAATTAAAAAAAGAAAAGTTTTACCGGCAATTACTTCAGTATAGCATAACCTTATTATACCTATTTATATTACATTTTACCATTAGCAACAACGCAACAATATCAATGTGCGGAATGAATTCCTACCGAGTCACTCCCTCATTGACTCTCTCAAGCGAGTTCGCACGAGAATCCCACGAGACAAACCCTTTTAATTTTCTATCGAGAGCCACACACGCACATACACACAGAAGCACATACATCATCATCCCCGCATATACAAACCGCCGAGCAATCCGCTAATAGATCAATCCGCAGCTAATTTCTTCCCTATCCTCCATCTCTCTCGCCTCGAGATAAAGCTAGCGCGCAACATCTCCCTTATATATACATATAGTATACGCAGGCACGCATTCACGCGGCACTCGCGCGTAATAAACCGCTAAAACTGGCGTGCGCGTTCGTTATTGCCCTTCGCGTCTGCGCAAAAAGATACACACGCGCGCACGCGCATATAAAGCAGCGGAGAGATGCTGCTAACGAATGACGGCCATTAATAACGCGCGCCTCGATTAATTAGGATTCCCCCGGATTTTTGCCGCGTAATCGCGACTCTAAGGAGATTCCTGAAATTAGCGGGGCTTATCTCACAGCGAAAAAGAACTATATTCCGGGAGGGGAGTCTCATCCGAGAGTAGTATACACACGTCCCATACGAATACGCGAGCGCGCGCTAACGACTTCATTTCTCTCGTAAAACACGCTGCGAGTGCGCGCTCTTTCGATGTATTATATGCGTGTGCGATATGCGCCCTCGTATGGATGTGTGCGTGCGCATCGGTAGAGAAAGAGAGGCATGTAATAAACGCCTCGGGGCCTCTTTTACTCTCCTTTTCCCGGAGAGAATCGGAGAGATTTCGCCTTGGGTGCAGCAGCAGCAGCAGCGCCATAGGTCAGATCGCAAAGTGCTTACGGCCGCGGGTTTTCGAACTTTTCTGCATCACACGCTGGAGGTGTGTTTTTATTATCGTGCAAAAGTGCTGCGGTTCGCGATGTGAATGACTGCGAGAATATGCCTGGGCTGTGCGTGCCGCTGATGATGATTTCGTGTTTCCAATAGTGTACAATATAATGCATGAGAATTTCAAACGTGTGCGCGATTTTTTGCAATGGAGAAAACGCGAGATGTTCGGGAAGATGTTTCAAAACGCTTTAGCGCGTGATGCACGTATACATTGTTTTTCGCGCGGTACTTTAATTGCTTTTTCGTTACTGCGATAAATATGGAATGTGTGTATAGTTTTGAGAAGTATAGAGTGAGTATTTATGACGAAATATAATTAAATACTTTTTGCACGAAAAACAATCAAGGGTTTTTGTAATGATATTTATATTAACGAAATGATAAATTATATTGCATTGCGAAGTGATAATTTTAATGAGCACATTTGTTTTTAGTGTACTTTATTCAATTTTAAAACAACGTAAATACTTGAGACGAGGAGAAGAGAACGTTGTTTTATAGCAATGCCGTTTTACTTTTCATTTCTTTTCCCGGCCATAATACACGAACGAGAAGAATCTTTGAAACAACATCAAACACGGGCTTAAGTAATGTATAATAAAACACTAAAAATTACGAAACGTTAAGATTTAAAGCAAGAAATTTATAACAGGGAGGGAGCGAATGAGAAAGAGAGGAGAGGCTGCCGTGTGTATACGCTGGCCGGTATATACACGTCCGACAGGTTGCAGGGCTCCTATACGCGCGCCCGAGCGCTAGATCGGTCTGACATTCCACTCGGCTTCTTCGTGCGAGCGAACAGAAACACGAAGAAGAAGAACGAACGAACGTAGCAGCCGCAGAAGAAGAAGAAGGAGCGGAGGAAGGGATTCTTATATATACACGTTGCGCGGGTTTAAGAGAGGATGAGCAAAGAAGAGAACGAGGCGGTGCTGAGGAAGAGAGAGAGAGGGCAAAATTAACCGCAAATTGTTATAAGAAATGTTATACATGGCAAAATAATTGGGTAATCATTTTGGCGGCAAGAAATCGATGCCCGAACGATAGCCGATCGGTATTGCGTGTGTGTGCGGAGTTATGATTTTTATCGTATTCGTTTAATAGAGACGTTTAATTTTTTTTTGCCCACTCTCTCTCGTATGTATATATGTAGATGCGCGCAAAAAAGGGCCTTGATTTTATTAGCTATTTTTTCGTGACTGCGTGTCCTTTTTTGCACGGTTTAAGAAGGATAACGTGAGAACCTACATGGTTAGCCTAATTCAACACGTTTAGCGTAATAGATATAGGGGGAGCGAATATGCATCCATTACTCTATAAAAACATTATTGATGCGGTACATGCAGATTTTTTTTATTCACGTATGTAAATTATCAAGCGTTATACGCATATTGTAAAGTTTATAACAAATCCTGACATTGTTACACAACCATCAAAATTAAACCGTAATTTTTTCAAATCTTACGTTCCCCGTGAAATATATGTGTAGATTACGAAATAGATACCAAGTAGCTCCGAACCCTGTCAAACCTAAAAAAATATATCGTTAAAACGAGAATATTATTAATTAACAAAAAAAGCCATCCATTTATCAAAGCCAAATTACCCAAAACCATTTCACAGCGTATAACTACCGCTCTCAAACCAGATTCGTCGGGCCGAAAATTAGATGCAACCTGCTAATCACATCGTCGACGTAACCTCGAAGGTAGAAAAAAAGTCGGTCGGCTCCCGAACACTGACTGTCCCTACGCACGCACGCGTCTCGTTCCCATAAGGAGAAAACCCAGCAGCAGCCGCGACAACAACAACAACAACAACAACGACGTTTTCTCTCGACTGCACGCGCTTAGGATCAATGGGCACGCTTGCGGGCATTAACATTAATGTAACAGTACTCGCGGCTGCATACTAACAGCCGCATTATCACCCCACCCGACTCCTGTGTATAAACAGGTGAAGCGCACTGCAAGCTAGCGCTCGTAATCTAATGCACCGTGAACGGGAGGAAGAAAGAGGGACCCCAAGAGACTAGAGCCGCACGCTGCTGCTGTCGTCGAGGCTCTCTCGGGGGAGTGTGTATAGTGTAAGTACATCCACGTCGCGTGCTCCTTATGCACCGGCAAGAGGGGACAGGTGAAAAAGCCGAGAGAGACGAGGAGGAGGAGGAAGCGAGCGAGGAACACATCCTCGCGCGGGGAGAGATTTCGTGTGGCCGAGCAATGAAACGGGAGGCGAGGGAACAACAAGGGAGCTGCGTTTATGTACACGTACCTCGTGCGCTGCATATCGCACACGCTATATATGTGTGGATGTCGAGGAGAATAAAAAGGGCCTGTGTGTGCTGTCAGTCTCGCGGGTAATCGTCGGCGCTGCTACTATATTATACCTATACGCCGCGGTTACTTAAAATTACTTCGCGGTTTCCTTTTGTTTAATTGCAAACGAATACTTCGTGGCAATAATAGCATACTCGTCAATGCGCGCTAAAACAAAGGAAATTTAAAGAGCCGCCCTTAGGCGCGCGAGATCGAGCGGCGCGAATATAGAGACTGTCACTGGCAATTAACCCACATTCAAAAAGGATTTATCTATAACGATAATTGATTTCCGCTTATAAATTCATCCGCGATTGATAAACGTGCGAAACCGAGCCGAATGGTGTGTGGTATACGCGCTACAGCTCGCGCACTCGGGCGAAAGAGAACAAACGAAAGGCTGCGCCGCGCGTTACTTCTAAACATGCTCCTCGTGCGATGCATATTGCACGTGCCGCGTATATAATCCATAGCAGCAGCAGTGCGTGCTGCATGCGCGCGCATACGCAGAAGAAACGCGCGATCGAGTGATTAATGCCGCTCGAGCGATGGGGGAGGGAGAGTTCCGCCTTTTCCTCTCCCTTCTCAGCTCTCGATGCCGAGAAAGGATTCCGGACGATGCGACCTTTAATTAACTTCGCGAAGGGAGGATTGTTAATGAAGCTGTTATTCGTTTTTCGTCCGGCTGGCTTCGGCGCATAACGATTGTTCTGCTGTCTCGCTCTGGCGACTATCCGATCTAATTGATTCGCTAGAGCCGGGCGCCTCTTCTTTTTCGATATGCGATCGAGAGCATGTGCGGTCAGGGCGTATTTAATTGGAGATATAGAAGGGCCAGGCTGGCTGGTTGTGTTTCTTGTCCCCGGTGAGGGTTAGTTAGAGAGCGAGCAGGTGAGATTTTTTGCGCGGATTTTTACATAATCTTTACTTTGAGTTAGGTGCGTGCGGCTTCGGATTGTCGTTGCGTTTGAATATGAATTTATACCGTTCATAAGTTTGCTGCGGGATTGAATTAATGCTTATTAGCGTAAGGGCTTATTGATTTACGCGGGAGAATTTCAGAACGTTGTTCGCGTGGTATATGATAGAACGGAATTTAAAAGTTAGCGAATTTTTTTAGGAAAGTTCTTTTGAAGTAAATGTATGAAGAACGGCAATATATTCGCGAAGCAAAATGTAATATTGAATTTTATGATGAACAGTTTTTACACTCTATAAAACTTTTAACTATAATTTTTAACTCCAACTATTTTAATGAAAATAAGTGGAAATATAAAATGTTCATCAACTTGGGACGGTTAAATTTGTGACGCCATTAAAAAACAGTAAAAATTTTCATTGTATAAATATAAAAGTAAATAGCATATATAACATCAAAGCAATTAATTTTAAATTGATCTTTTTAATGAGACAAGTGAAACTTTCTGGAATGCAGTATTTCCTGCACGCGCGCGTACGCGCACTAACACAGGAAGACTTTACTGCACTGTTTACGAGCGTCTTTTTATTAAATATTATATAATAATTTTTTTTTCTCGAGAAATCGACTAAAAGAAAATTGTCGTATAATATTTTCGAGTTTCTAATAATTACGCTCTCCCCGACACACGCGGAGTAGCTAAACTCTTCAAGTGCTCGCTATACAACACAACGAGTACATTAATTTTAATATTGCTAATTTCAACGGTAGCGAGTTCTCTGCCTTACGACGACATAATAAATCCATGCTTCGTTAAAACGTAAAACAGTCCGGATGATCAACTTAGCGTAATGTAAAATAATTTTACTGCGCTCAGAAGTAAGAAGCTAATGACCACTAAAGGAGGAAGGCCTTTCCATATACATACATTCACCAGCAGCAGCGCGTCGCGCGCGCATGCACGAAAGTGAAACAGGAAGTAAAGAGACGCGCGAGTAATAAAACGAGAATGACCGGCCGCGAGAGAGACAAGTGCGCGCGCGCAAGCGACAAAAGTGAAAGAAAGAAACGCGAATAGAGAAGCGAACAAAAGTGCGTTATATACACGCGCGCACGTCCTCGACGAAATATCAGCATCGCGCGCGCGTGTCCGAAAAAACATGGGCCGAAGCGAATTTTGGGGCTATTGAAAAACAGCCTCGCGGCGTTTATTGTTTCCCTCCCGAATGCCATTGTGAAGACCAGAAGAGAGAGAAAGAGAAAAAAGAAGGACGAGTCCTGTTGTGTGTGTCGAGCTCATTCCTTATGCGCGCGCAGGCGCTGACACATCCCACACAGTGGGTCCCCTCTCTCCCGACGACAAAAGAGCGTCTCAATCGAAAATTTACATGTGAAACGCTGCTGCTGATGTTCTCCTCGCTTGTCACCGGCGCTC
The DNA here is from genome assembly GCA_900474315.1 of Torymus auratus. Lineage (NCBI taxonomy): Eukaryota > Metazoa > Arthropoda > Insecta > Hymenoptera > Torymidae > Torymus > Torymus auratus. The sequence continues at coordinate 10,435 of UXGD01002989.1, read as the reverse complement.
TCGGTGTGTATGTCCCACAGTAGCTGCTGCGCACGTACACAAATACACACGCACCCACGCGGTTGTGATCCCGACCTTGGGATATAAGGAAATAAAGGAGGAGCGAACGAGCGCGTTTGAATATTAATGCCTTCGATTCATATGCAAAGAGTACGAGGGAGAGAAAGAGAGATATCAGAGGAGCGTCGTTGTAGATGCATTTCGTGGGTATATGTCGAGTCGTGTACATCGACAGGTTGCTCAGGGGGGAAAGAAAGAGGAGGAGGAGGACGACTGACTGGTTAATGGGAGCCGGGGTTTCGAATTTTAAAGATGATTTAGATTTCTAACGTGTCGTGCGCGTGTGTGCGTCAATACGCCTGGAATCACTGATTTATGGCCGAGGGAACGATTTTTTAAAGCGTAATTAAAAGATAATATTTACGCTATTAAATATTCCGGGGGCCTAGTTTCCTCGATTCCCGTGATTTTTCAAATGACTCGCACGGTGGTTTTTCGGAAACGTGTCCGCCTTAATGAGGAAAATCTCGAATAAAATTAATCCGCGGCTGCACGAGGATCGCCGTCGTGGAAAATAATAATTAATTACCCTTGGAATTATAGCCGAGCGCATATAATTTATTATACAAGATACTAAAACATCTTACTAAGTGATCCGCGAGACATTTTCACTTTTCCGTTTATACATTGCAGTCGTGAGAACGTCGGGCTAAAATTTATTTATAATTTGCGGTTATATTAATGGACTAGATATATCACTCGTGTGCAAAAGAAAGTAAATGAAAGTTTATTACGTAATAAAATTTATCAGTAATGCTGCCTTTTTAAAGTGTTGAAGATCCAAATAAATGTTGATTTATGATGATGATGTCAAGAAGTATAACTTGCCGCGAAATGTAAAATGTTTGTTACGTAAAGAGAATCGTTGACATGTATAATATAGTGCTAAAAATACTTGATGGAAGATGTGACGAAAAATAAATAAATTAAAATAAGGAAAAATTATGTATTCACTGTAACTTTCTTTCTAAAAATTACAACTTAATCTAACAACTGAATTGACGCTCGGAAAATTAAGTGATAATTTCCGGAATATTTTGAGATTTAATATAAATTTAGGATTAGAGTTGTGACAAAATTGATGAATTTTCCACGCAGCTCAGAGAGGAGGGAAAGAAGCGCTGGTGTTCCTCACTACAGCCGCGGCGTATAAAACTCTCTTTCGAGAGTGATAAAGTCACGGCATACCTCGATCATCGAGCGCAGTGTTGATGCGCCGACGAAAAGCCCTTCGGACGATTTCCCCCGGAGTTAACGAGGTGTCGGCCAAACGAATGGCTCTTTTCGTAAGCGCCGCGTCGAAAGAAGCCGGTGAGATTAATAACGAAAGGGGCCGACACGTTCGATGACCCTTTTTTCCAAAGAAAGAGAGAGAGGGGGAGAGATGCTTTCGACCGCGGCGGGAAAGATACAACGTAATTATGTACGGATGTAGAAATAAAACCGAGAATATCAAAGCATAAGTATACTTACGGTACCTGCTTGGATAAAGGCGAGATGAGCGGCGAGAAAACTCGTTTTTTTTCATCTTTCGCGCCGCACTTTTCTTTACGAGCGGATCTTCTCTGCCTCGGTGTCTCTCTTTTATGCGCGCGGTAAAAATTATTTTACATATCGGTTAAATGTGTCTATAAAACCGATGTCAGATGTAGGTCTCTCGAAAGACGAGCGTATAAGCGCGACTATCTTCTAATGTGGTCCTCACAAATCAATCGAATTCTTTTTTTTCCTAATACCGACATAAATACCAAAGATACCTTGAGATGAGCAGTAAAAAAGTTTCTAAAATATGAATGATGGTTTATAATTGTCGAATTGTGTATGTTGATTTGTTATTTATTACTTTTAAAATGACTGAAGAACGGCAGTTTTACGGTTTTATTTCATCACGCATATATATAGTTTTAGCAATTAAATATTTTATTATACTATTTAATGTTTTTTAAATCAATAAAAATATTTGCTTCGTAAAAAATCGAACATATATTTTGTCTTTTATTTTTTTATATCTTCAGGTTGATGTGACTCATTGAATTTCTTTTTAATTGAAAAAAAAATACAGCAGCAATTTTAATGAGAAAAATATGTGAAATCGTGTAAAATATTTAATTATCGAGCGTAAAAAATAAATGAAATACTTTGTTCGGCGAGGAAATAAAAATGTTTTTCTTGCTCTCGAAACCGGTCATGTTAAAGACCTTCTTTCAGAGCACACGGACAGTTAGTCGTCAAAATATTTTGAATTTGAACGAATGCGTAACAAAAACTGCTGCTGATTGCCCTAACTGTATATATTTTCTGGAAAAACCCTCAAATCGTTATCAGTGATAAATCTGAAAAAAATATCTATATACACACTCGCATAAATTACCTTTAAAAAGAATATGCTTATACCCCTGAGACATTTTAATCCTGAGTTATTATTATATTTAATAGCTCCTTTAATTAAGAAACACGCGTTATTATTTAATCTAAAATGGGTTACGTTTGAAGTGTCCCGACCTTCGAAATTTCCGCTACCACAGCGCGTCAATCTACATATACACGTTTATTTACGAGAGAAATAAAAACCTAAGACACGATAAAACCTCATCGTAATACTCGCCAGCGACAACAATAAAATCACGAGACGGGGGGCACGACGACTCCTGTAAAAATCTGAAAGTCAAAGGAATTGAAAAACACGCGCTCGCACATCTTGGAGCCCCTCGCACTTGGCGCGCGTCAAAGTTCGCGGAAATCAAATCGAGCGTTAAAGAAATATCGACGAGCTTATAGAATATACGCCTGACGTGTACGATCGTGGGGCGGCGAAAAAAGGAGAAGCAGGAGGTTATACGAGCTCCTCACTCGGCAGCGCGAAAACACACTTGAGCGAGCCAGGACGACGGCGACGCCGCGAAGTCCCGAAGGCTGCGCTTTTACGACGACCGAGCGAGCGAGCGAACCCGTAAAAAAGGGACAAACTCGTTTCGAGTCCGCATGCATCATCGAGAAAGAGAGAGCCACGACGACGACGACGTACCTCTCTCCCTATAGGTATATATAAGTATTCAATAGCCTTTTCATTGCGTCGGAATATATATATACCTATACCGTTGTACACCATACGCATGCACATGCCGATCGCGAGAAAATTTGCTCTTTGTTATTGTTCGCGGCTGCTCACGAGAGAGAGAGAGGCCGTATATGCGACGACGTCTCGCCGGCGCGCGCGCGATGTATACACGAGATAAAGAGTTATTGGACTGCAGTGCAGCACAGTGCAGCCGCGCGCTCGGGATAGAAAATTGTGAGAAAGAAAACGTCGATTGATTATGCCGGAAGATTTATGGCGCGGGATCGCGCTCGAGAGAAATATTTAAGGTTTTATGTAATAAGGAGAGGGAGAGGGAGAGAGAGAGAGATATTGAAAAAATATTTTTCAAGCAGGTTGCCGGCGCGCTCTCTTTCGCAATGAATAAGATGGTTACACGGCTATATGGGAGGTTTAATCGAGAGGATAGGACGATTTTATATATACGATTGTAATTGCTGAGTTTACTCGTGATTATTGCTCCGGTAGTTTCCTCGTATAATAATTAACGATCAACTTCACCATGCCATTTCATAGTCCATAAATCGGTTTAATATTTAAGCGTCCGAGTCGCTTAGGCTCCGCGCCTCCAGTCAAATTCTCATGTATTATAAATCAAAATTTAAACTGTGTGTGTGTGTGTGCGTCTGACTGGAAACCCGGTAAACTTATAGGTGAGGTTTTTATTTTATATTTTATTTATTACATTTTACTCGTGTTTTTCGCAGTAAAATTTGAATACCCGCACATTTAATAATGTATTTTCCCCGACTTACGTAAAGCGTATACTACGTTATAAAACATTTTACTAAATAATTAGATTTACGTTTACGTTATACATATAGTTTCACAAACTGTCCTTTTGTACATAGAAACTATTACGTAAAATCCTGGCGCCCAATAGACTTTTTTCTCTTCCACCCAGTGACAAACTTCAAAACTGACAAATGTGGAATTTGTCAATTGAGCGCGAAAAAAAAGCTTACAACATAATCCAGCCATTATCGAATAATTGCACAAAGCGACGCCGAGAAGTGTATACCTACGGCGAGCTCTCGCGGGTGGAACACGCGCGCGCACGCGTGACGCAAACGAGGCGGCGCTCTTTCTCTCTCTCTCTATCATCTCACAAAAAACGCACTCCCGCCGCCTGCCTATTTGACCGCTTAATTTTCAAAAGTATAAATTTTTCTCCAAAGTTCCCACAGCGCCGCTGCTGCCTGGCTCGTGCTCGCGGGCGCGATCGAAAGAAATAACGGCACACCGGCACTGGCAGCGGCGGCGGCAGCGGACCGGGGAAAAAACTGGATCAATACTCTCCGCTGGCTCTGTACGCGAGATGCGAAAGTATAGAAAGAGATCGAGGAGTGAGAGAGAGAAAGAACACAGAGAGCACAGCTTGCGCAAAGCTACCATAGCGCGCGGGGGCCACACGATATCAAGTTGCATTATAAAGCGGATGATGAGGTAATAGAGCAGTGGCGGCCGATTCGAAATACGGCCTCCTTTTTTTCCGCACGCCGCACAATTCGACGCCGGGAGATGCGGCCGCGGAAGTCATGGATGCGATCGCAAAAGATTTCTTCGGCTTGGTTATATATATAGTTGCCTGTGGACTTGTGCAAGATACACGCCCACGCGCAGCGCTTCCGGGGAGTCGCAGGTGCATGCGGGTTATATGCACGTCGCTCCGGGATGTGTGAGAGATAGAGAGCACACGGCGGGGAATTTTTCATGCAAATGAAGCAGCGCGTGTACATGTGGAAGGCCCAAATTATTTTTCGAATGCCTTGTGCAATGCGAGCTGCTGCGGTGTTGAAAGGAAGGATCGGATGCGAGTAGTGGCTGAAAGTGTCAGTTGGGATCATTAGGAAATTTTTCTGTATGCAAACGAGCGTTTTTTAAGCGAGAGAAAGATATAGGCGATGGTTGTAAATGTGAAATGAGGAATGAAGAAAAAAGAGAGAATTCGTTTGTTATTGTTGGATAATTGTGAGAAGCGCATATCTGATGCGAACACTATATACAAGTGAAGAGGGGTTAAGGAATTTTTGAAAATAATTATATTAAGGTGCATAATTAGAGAGTGTGTAACCTGCTGAAAAATGATATTGTTATGCGTACATTTATTAAAAATAAAGATATTTTAAAATTTTTTGTTGGCTAATTACCAAGAGCCATATAATTATCGATGAATAATTTTTTGTAAATTACTATAATCAGGGCAATTATAACCAATCTAAGGAAGCGATATTGCATCAAGTCGAAAACCACTTTTGAATTGTGAAATCTTTAATGATATTCACGGCCGCAAATATAATTAGCAACTTTTTACGCATTGTTTTCGTGCGCCCTGCAGGTACGGCAAAAGTAGCCAATACATCTTAACAACGCTCGCGAGTCGCCGCGCGGCGCCAAGTGTGTACGGATGGATACATATAGATATACCTGTATACACCGACACAACGCACGTCGTCCGGAGAGCGCCTAACGAGTGTGTGATTCGCGAACTATAACGAGGTCGCCCCGGCGATTATCGGCTTTTCACATTATACAAGAAATACCCTCCGGTATTTAATGACCGGTGCTATTATCGGGATATTCGAGGCTCGTCGATACACTTACACATACACATACAGCGACAGCAGAGCAAATCCGGTAATTCTACCTGATCGTAGATGTGTAACGAGCTGTGTGTGGAGAGCGACGAAGGCGCTTCGACTCGAACTATAATACTGCAGGGCATTTTTGCGGGAAAGTATCGGCACGCCACGGCAGTCCCTAGACTAGCTCTCTCTGTGTGTGTATGTGTGTGCTCCCGTCTGATGCAACTGGAAATCGAGGGGAAATGCTAACTGTGACGGTGTATATATACCAGCGCAGTCTGACTTAATTAAGTCGTTTGCTTATGTGAAATCGCTCACGGCCTCTCTTGTGCGCCGGGGCGGGGGGAGAAAAGGGGAGAAGAGGTTTATGGACGTGTTCATTTGGCTACCGGTGCCGGGGAGATGTATGTATGATTGGGATGACATTTTTCCAAGTGAAAGCTAAACTACGCTGACACGCGCGGGCTGCGCCGTCGTGATTTGCCGGTTTTTGCTTTGATTGAGAAATTTGCGCCTTTTCCTTCCGCGATTTATTTTAATTGATATGTGGTTTTATAAACGACTGTGTATGAGAGAGAAATAGAGAGGGAGAGAGATACAAATATTGTAAGTAAGTGAATAATTTAGAAAAAGTAGGTTTTTCAAACTTGGGGATAAATACAATACGAGTTACCCAATCGATTTTACCTACAGGTAAAATTTTACTGTAGTAAAATGAAAATATTTCAAAAGTTATATTTGTCTTTAACGACTGAATTTTATTAAGAAAATTATTGTCCCTTTTGTATTTTCAAAAAATTGGAAAAATCGAAGGTATTTCATCGAGTTCTGTAATAATCGATAGCTTTGTCGTTGGTTACTGTGCGCTTAGTTTTTTAGTTCAGTACTATTTTGAGTGACTTGTACGACCCGATCGTATATTTTATAAAGTTAACAATAAGAAAAAATGTATTGTGTATTGCAAGTTATTGTGCACGTTTCAAGGTATCTGTTGTAGGTGTTGAAAAAATGTTATGGGTAAACGTTTTGCTAAATAATTGCTATCATTTTCATGTGTATCAAATAGTTATTTTTATTGGAAATTCTTTTGAAATGAATTTTCATGAATCAAGTACATTTTTACATTTAACAGCACAAAATATTCCAACTCTGTCAATTAATGCAACGCAGTTAATAACTAAAGATTTGAATAGTTTATTTGAGATTTCGACTTTTCAAAGTCCTAGGAGCTCAACATTATTCACAATAATACTAAGTGATGATATAAATAAATCCTATTTAAAGTACTTATATAGTGTCTTAGATATTCTCATACAGATTTCACCATCACAAATGCGACCAAGGTGTTTACTTGTATTTTTTACTCATACTGCTTACCTAAGTGATGATTTAAAAAAATTCTTGCTTAATGCTTGGAAATTAAATATTTTGGATTTTTCAATTCTATGTATTTATAATACGAATGAGATTATTTTATGGAACTATAATCCTTTCTTCAATATGTATAATTCTAAACCTTTAGAAGTTGAGACGCAGCTCTTTCCCGAAAAATTAAATGATATGAACCAATATCCTTTTAAAATACCATCTGTCACTTTTGCACCTACTATTGTAACATGGACGGAAATTAATTCTACTGGGAAATACATTAAAATGGATGGCGATAATGTTGAGTTTTTGTTTGTTCTTGAGAAGAAACTAAACTTTTTACTAACTTTAATAGATGAAAGGCGAGATGAAAAGTCATATGAAATGAGAAACAGAGTGTTAAAAATGATGGAAGAAAATGAAATGCAAATGTCCCCCATGTTATTTTCCGTTGGAAGAAATATGTATAAAAAAAAACATTTGATTAGCAAAATGGTCAACGATGTTAATGGAGTTATTCTTGTACCCATTATAACTGCAACAAAAGTCAACTTTTCCTATGATATACATACTCACATTATCGTTTTTGTTTTGCTATTAGTTTCTCTTCGGTTCATGGCCCGAATTATTAGGTTACCTACACAACAGTGGCAGATGTTGGACATACTAATGCTGCTTCTGGGTATTCCAAAATTACAACCAAAACGAGTAACAGAAAGAATTATTTTTTTCAGTACAGCATTGTTAGCTTTAACGTTCTCTAGTGAAATGTTATCCATACTAACAAGCATACATGTAGAACACAAAACACTAGCGTTTGACACTTTTCAAGATATTGTTAAATCAAAGATGACACTGTATTCTTATGCACCAATGAACACTAAGTCTTATGTTGACGATGATAAAAATTTGAAAAAGATCGTATCCAACGTTAAACTGATTGGAACTTTGAACGAATGTGTAGTTCAAATAATAACAACTAAAAAAGCTGCATGTATTAGTACTTCGTATCATGCACAACATATAATGATAGAATATTTATCCAAATATGGATCGTCGCTAATGAAAAAAGCTAGACCAACATTTTGCGATGACAAACTTGCTTATGCCATCGAAAAATCATCGCCCTACTTTGAGAAAATCAATAGAATTTTACAACATATAATTGAATCTGGTATTGCAACTCAGTGGACATACATGAGACGCATGACTCAAGTATATAAACTTAATGATCAACCAGAAACCACCAGCAACGATTTTTTGATGTCTGTAATACTAATTCTTGCTTGTGGATATATCATTTCAGTGTTTGTTTTTATTATCGAAGTAATATTTAATCATTGTAAAAATATATTTCGCAGTAATTGTTTGAATTAACACACCTATATTATCAATAAAACATTCTTGAATCTTGATCTATCGATTTTAATTTTACCCAATATTCTTTTCAACTATATACCACATTATTATTTTAAATATGAATTTAGAAAACGTGTAAAATAAACTTTTAGTTTTCAGTTAAACGTTAAAACCATAATGGAACAGTAGCAGATCTGAGCACCTCGCACTTTAACGCACGCACACATGTGCTTCTTCGAAAATTGTGTTTTTATCGGAAAACAAAAAACCTAGTGAAAAAAGGGTCCGAATGAGGAGGGGGGGGGGGGCAGCGCGTAAGCTGATCGATACCTTCCACTAGCAGACTTCTCTCTTTAGCTCCCTTACAATCGAAAATCCGAGCCATCTCTTCCAGGTTCGGTTCTTCTTTCGTGGAATCCCTTTTCACCGTCTAATTAGACGGGCAAGATAATCGCACCGCGCCGCCGTCGCCCTGACGCAAACTTCTCCAACTTCTCTTTCTCTCCCTCTCCACAGCATTAATTAAGTTATTTTTACCGATCGCTCTCCTCTCCTCTCCCTCTGTCTGCACTTGCTAAACAAAAAGAAGAGGAGAAGGAGAGAAAGAAGCAGCAATACAAAGAAGCCAAATGCCTCCTCTAAAGCCGACTTCGATGACGTATGCACATACCGGCGCGGGTGAGTATATCCGTGCGACTTATTCGCACGTCGCAGCGTGCAATTAGCGGGTGCACGCGCGCGTACCACGGCATCGGACGCGTAATCTTCGGTAATGCGAGTTTCTTCAGCCCCAGCATTCTCTTTCTCTCTTCGCACGGCATACAAGTCCGATTCGCTGTTGCAGCGAGCGTGAACGTATAGAGATAAAGTTCGAGGCACTGCGGCACTTCGTAAGGTAAGGAAATAAAAGGGGACATGCGCGCGCAAGAGATGCGCGGACGAACGCGAGAGATATCGCCCGCACTCCTTCGGCCTACTTAAACTAAGTATTTTATAGCCGCGCAGAAGCAGAAGCAGCAGAAAGCGAGCATTTCTCTCGGCCGTCCTTTCGGCGCGCGCAGATCGAATCTTTGTGTCGGGGCCGATTTCGTTTCTGCGCCGGGGCCCGAAATGATATGATAATTATACCGTTATTTGCATAAAAAAGAGGAACGGGGGGAAGGGAGAGAAGAGGCTGCTGATCTTTCGACGCGCGCGCGGTCTATACACACAGATTGTGCACACTCACACGACGACGACGTCTGCGCCTCTGTTCGGAGTTTAATGATTTCCGAATAGGCTTGCTGAGGTTTGGTAACTTATATGTGAATGGAGTGATGACGAGGGTACGAGGCTGCTCCCTTTTGTGCGAGAATGAACTCTTCGGGGTATTTTATGAGCGCTGGGTATTAACTGTTTTTTAGCTTAGAACGGGTACGTAGAAAATTATTGTTCAAACCGGGTAATCGTCCTATTGCTTATTTATAGCGTAAAAATTACTTTTCTTGGTAAAGGCTATGTTTTGGCAGAATTAATGTTTCCGGTATAAATATATCACTGATATATTGTAACGGTATGAATCTCGTATATTTTTTCGATACAGGAGGCGTAAAAGCGATTTTAAAAATTTGAAAATTATGAATTTTAAATATACTGTTGATCGAAAAAGATCTGAAAATTTTTTATAAAATTGTTACAAGGTCTTGAAGAATAAAATGAAACAGTTTACCATTATTACCACGAGAATTATAGACATATGGTGAACAATAGGATTTTAGTTCTTATTTTTGCCTCCAGATGGAGATTGTTACGTGTGGACGGGTTCTGGGTATGAGCTCCTACTCGTTACAGAGATACAAAATTTATCATTTTACAGCTTTAAATATACCCAAAGACCGATATCGCACTGTGTGTGAGGTAGGATCGTTGTTTTCTCACTGATGTGCTCAGCAGACGATTTGAAATAATATGCATGATTAATTCCAAC
>UXGD01002988.1:0-22587 GCA_900474315.1 Torymus auratus | reverse complement strand
CCGAAAATACAACATTCGCGATCGGGCGCCGGGAGCGAAAGTGGTACTTTCGGCCCACTAGGCAAAAAAAATTTTTGTTCACAATAATAAGGGTTATTGTTACTTTCTTATTTAAAACAATCATATAATTTTATGCTACAGATAGCACTGACAAAAGCTTTGGAACAAGCTGCAAGGCAGTATCGCAAAGAAAAGTTTTTGCTGCAACTATCTGAAGAAAACCTTCCCAAAGATGTTTTAAAACCAAAATATAAAAGTATGTGGAAATGCTTTGTACTGAAAATTTGTTAAAAAATTGTAATAAAATATTGATTCCAATTGCAGCAGAAACAACTGATGAAAATATTCAAATAATTTTTCAAGATTTTTCTGAACTGCAAGCTATTGAAACTTTACCAGTAATTGATGTTTCTACTGTGGAACATGTAATTAAATGCGATGATAAAATATTGTGGGAGGAAGTTCTTACATTACCTAGTGATGGTTCAATCAATACCATACTGTGACAAACTTTTGTCCTGCTTAACCAATAGTATATCTTAATTAATTTTATTTAATTTTAAATTAATTTGTCTTTCCTGATTCAATTAAGTTAATTTATAATATTTATTGATGTAATTAACGCAGTAATTGACTATTGGTATTCATTTTCCTTTGATGTATAGAAAAATTATTATAAAGTTATATCTCTGTGTTATTAAAAATAAAATATTTTAATATATTACTCTAATAAAGAAGTCCAGTGGTTTCATTTCATAGAAAATTTATTACATACAAAAGATATAATTGTTTTTTTACAAAACTAGGATTTTCTTATACATATTGATCAATCATATATGTATACAAATATATTATGAAACTCTTTAAATGTAATATTTAGTCAAGCTATATAAAATTTATTTTGATTGAAAAATAAGAATTCAATATATTGTCAACAAATATAAAATCTTTTGAATAACTGCGCAATTACATGACTTATAAAATCTAAATTTAAGTACTTCAAATGATTTTAAAGTGATCATCAGTCTTCGTAGTATAAATGTGACCTTCACTTGACAGGAATTCTAAAATTTCATCCACTTTAGCTGCTACCTGTGCAGGGAGTTGAGCTTTTATCTGATTTCTTTCAGCACCATATTCTGTTGGGTTTTCCTGAATAATACTGAAAACTAACGCTTGTTCTCGATTTAAGCCATGAGCATTATTATTGGGAACTGCATTGCCATTCGATACAGATACATTTACTGTTTTATTAATAAGTGATAAATCATCTTGAGCAACTTTGTCCATCATCTTTTCACCTTCTAAGCTCACGAGAGTTACTTCCATCAGATGAGTTAGTAATTCATTTAAATGTTCCATTGGTTGGATGTTCACAATCAATACATAATTTTCATTATTTTGGCTACGCATTGTGCCGTAAACTCTAGCATATGAATTGACACTGACAGGTAACTCGTCAGTCATTGCCCCTGTCTCTATCCATTTAATACCTTTTATAACTCCTAATAAATACATCAAAAATAATTTTCAAATCTATTACAACAAAACAACATTAATTTAACATACTCTGAAGATTAATTACAAACCTGTTTCATCACGAAATTCAATTGTAATTTTAGTACTGGCAGCTTCAATTTTAGTAACAATTGCTACAAATGTAACCTGTCGTGCAGGCATGCCCCAAACTTGAAGGTCCTCTCCATAACGATTCAAATGAGCTAACATCATCGGAATACAGTTTTGTGCTCTTCTTAAATTTGATGCCTTGTTGTCTGTCATTGTGCCATTTGCACTGACGTCCATGTACCCACCTTGATTCGGCATAGTCGTATCGTTATCAGTCCACATGATTTTGATTGTTTAATCAGATGAAAATGATGTTATTGGATCGGTGGCTATTAATAATTGTAATCTGGTAGATCGTAGGTAGGTATTATGAGAGGACCGGTGATTTGGGTTTACGCGCGCCGCTGTCAAGAAACTTTCAAAACAAATGAAAGCTAACAGACTAGAGGATACGAACATATATAGATACGAACATATGCGATCACGTTGTGACGAGCTGACAAGAATACAATTAGAATAGGCGTAGTGACGTTACGATTGTAGTTTGCGCGTTTCACGGCACGGTCCAATTTTCTTTTAAGGGTTCTACCTTACCGATTCAGAATAAAAGACAACACAATTAACATCCTAGCTAGGGTTGTCAAACGTATTTTTCTTATTCTGGAATATTTTTTTTTTTCTTCCTTGATGAGGTATCGGCGGTATTCTGGAATATGGACGGGAGGAAATGCGGGCGCCGTGCAGCCGTGCTGACGCTGAGTGCTCTGCGCCGTGATATCATCCTTCAGCTGATTGGCTGATTCCATCCATTCCAACAATAGGCGCAGATGCACGGCGGGACGGCGCAGGGGATATATGGATTCAGCCAATCAGCTGAATTTCCTCCCTTGCAAGCTTACACATGCAGATGCACACATCACAAGAATACAAGATACGAACGCTTACGCCATCTAGGTACTGAGTTTCAGATCTTTTATATTTATATATTGAATTTTAAATATAAAAATACTACCTAAGTAGTAAGTACCTATTATTTGTTGACTTATTGGCTACTCAAAATTTCTATTGAAACAAAATTGATTTTAAAATATAACATTGGAACAATGATTGTGAAACATTAATTCAACATCTAAAATGTATAGATTAAAATATAATATTGGAATAATGATTGTGAAACATTAATTCAATATCTAAAATGTAAATATTTTTACTAAATAAAAATTCCTCAATTCCAAAAACAATTCTAGAAAACTACTTATAAATACACAAATTAATTCGTAATACATTTAGGTACTACTTAATCATATGTTTACATATGACTTGAATTGAACAAAATTTACAGTCGATAATACAGGTCGACGGCGAATCACTATATATATGTGTGATGTGTGTGTAAGTTTTTTTGCGTTTATAGTTTCGAGTTCATTCTTCACTGGTCCCTTCCTTCCTTGGTTGGGAAGAATCGCTGGTCGCTGCACGACGTGCACACTGCACATTCGCCTGTGTACAGTTGCGCGCGTTTGCATAAGTGTATGTGTGTGCGTATGTGTGCTGGCTAGCGGCTGGTCCTGATATTGTGTGGCTGCTTGCTGCGGACCCGGGCGTGATCGCGCAGGGAGCAGCACGGAAACGTCAGATTCCGCAGCCGAACCGCGAAGATGTCAAAGTCTGACGATAGGAAGATCAAGGATACGTCGGGGACAGCCTTTCGGAAAATCGACGTCGACCAATACAACGAGAACAACTTCAAGGAGGAGGACCCCGACGGCGGTGTCACTGGGCCCACAGGACCGGACGAGAATGAAATTCTCTCGCTACTTAGCCAATATCCTTTTACCACTATATTTGCACACAATTCTTTCTTTTCTAGCCAAATTCTTTCTAGTATTTTCCTTAGCCATTAAACAAGGGTAAACATGCAGAGGCTCTCATTTCGGTGCTCAAGTCTGCACCACTCGGATGCAAAAATCAGCAGGTTAAGGTAACCTCTAAATATACCTCAGTCATTTATAGTTCATCCTTTGTCGTGTTATGACTCATATTTATTTTAAGGTCTATCTATATGTGATAAAGTTGCATTTTTACAGCAATCGTTTTTAGACTAGTCAGTTTAACATTTCTATGCATATAAATGATTTGCAACAAATATAGGAAACAAGTGAGAATATTTTAACATTGTTTCAGTGTTTGTTTACAAACATCTATTTCACAAGAAATAACTTTAAACTTTATTTTTGGCAATACCTTTAATATATAAAAATCTCTAATGTGTATAGTTAATCTATATATCAAAAATGAAAATGTTATTAGTGTCAATTTGTTTTAGGATAATGCAAGAAATTTGACCCAAAAAGTACTACTTAGTATAAAAACTAACCAAATGGATGACTGTATAGCACAGTTGGATCGTGATCTTTTGGACATTTTAATGAAGTATATCTACAGAGGTTTTGAAATACCAAATGAAGGCAGCAGCGGACATTTATTGGTGTGGCATGAAAAAGTTTACAACGTCAGTGGAGTTGGTAGTATCGTCAGAGCATTTGCAGACAGTAAAAAAGCCTGAACAGTAAAAGTGTTCATTGTCCAATTGATCTTCCTTTTAGTTACTAAAATGAGCCATTAGTAACACAAAGGATGTAGATAGCTAAGTCATACCATTTTTCAGTATGAAACCACAGTGCATTTATATAAAGTTGTTATCAATAAAATAATTTTTATTTCTTCTTATTAAACAAAGACTGTACATGTTTCGTTTTTATTTTCTTCTTGGAATGCAAAATCGTCTTTATAAATCACAAAGAAAAACATCAGTTTTAATAGTTTCATTAAACGTATATTATACGTGAAAACGTCATTTGTTAATAAAATCGCACATCTCTAATAATACATTGCAATAATTATTATAATACTTTATTCACATTTATCCTCTACGGTCAGCATAATCATATTTGTTTGAAGTATCAAGTATAAAGCGCTCACAAATACTGCATTAGCTCTGAAAAGAAATTGAAAAAATGAACTTAGAAGTATATTATTATACATTCTGAAAAATACTGAAAGTACTTCAAACTTACTGTCCTTCTTTAAAGTACTCTTTTAAGGTATTGCTGAATCGTTTACTGTACTTCACAAATTCTCTTTTACGTTGATCCAAAATTTGCTTTCCTGCTGATCCTGGTATGTACCCTGTGACCTCATTTACAGCATCCAATAACTTTTTGATTGCACTAGCAATTTCTCTGAAAAGTTTTAAGTAGTAAAGATTGTCTAATTTATAGATTCGTAGTTATTAAATACTTAACTCACTTAATTGTCTCAAGGAATGTTTTACGATCAGTAATTTCATCAGGAATCCTGCTCAATATCCTTTTCAGTGAAGTAGATTTTCGATTAAGCTCTTGGAATGCATTTTCTGATCGTGCAGAACGATACTCAACAACTAAAATAATTCAATAAATTTTTAATAGAATAATGATTTATAGTTTTAAGCTGAATAGCGTTAAAAATTTACCATCACAATCAGATGCAACTCCTTGCAAACGCAGTACACTCTCATTCATATCTAAGTTAAGATCAGCTCGACGCACAAGGCCTGATACTAAATCATACGTAATGCCTGGATGATTAAGTTCTGCACTTGATATTGCTTTGCGAAGTGTTTGAGCTGCTGCCCCATTCTGTCTTTCCAACTACAGGAGAAAATTATTTATAAATGACATTGCATTTGAAGGAATGCATTATTCCTTACTTTCTCTAATGAACTTTCTCTGTATTTCATCTTTAGTTGACATTGAATTGAAGATGGGAAAGTAAGATAATTAGCTTAATTGGTTTTCTTTTAGAAAACTCGACACTGTTTTTAGTAAACAGTTTTATATTTTAAACTAAATTTTATAAATAAAAAGAATTCAATTTTCTTTAAAACTGTGGACTTTAAATAAAATGATGTAAATATAGTTTTTCTGATTTAAAAGGCCGATAGCAATTTAATTATCTTTATTAAATCATTTATTTGTTTAAATTAAGAAAAGATTTGTTGATATTAAATAAATGATAATGGATATCAATACTACTACAAAGTTCTTAGCAAAAATAGTAAGTGAAACAGAGATAAATTCTCTTAATATATCATATAAAGAAAATATCTGAAGTAAACAAAAGACTTACCTTCGCCAAAATAGGGCGCAATATTACTGGAAGAACAAGTGATGTAACTGGAGTCTCATCGCCCATTGTCATCCTTCACAGGTTTTGTTTTTTAATTCTTGTTAGACGAACGTAATGTTTTCGAGCTCGAACGCAGAGAGTATGTCACGTACTTAGTAGTAGACTAGCAACTGATTAGTATGCGCCGATGAAACTCGTACTGCTCCGAAAAAGTAAACAAATTCAGTTTTTCATCATGTTTATCGCAATATCGCAGACCTCTGACAGCAGCTGTCACACGTACACACACAGAGCCAACAACTGAACCGTTTCTTCGGAGAACGAGCTGATTGCTAAACGAGGTTATACGTACTTGGACGGCGGAACGCACGACTTATAATGACGTAGAACGTACGAGGAATGAAATGAGAGAGCGCGCGGGCTTCACCTATAGCTATTTGATTTAGCTTCGGCTGCACTTTCATTGACTACTTATTCTCAAACCTTGAATATCTCAGGTTCCAATTGTATCGCTTATATTATAATATATTACATACTACAGGAGTCAGGATTGTCAGGAATACGAACTGACCATGTATATTAAATCTTATATATGTATAATCTCCCGGCAAGAGTAGGTATAACTAACAAAGTTATTTTAATAATAGTTAAATATATCTTTAGCAACAACTATTGCTTACTTTAATATTTAAATGAAATGTTTTTACACAGATTTCCATAATGAAAATTAGTGTATATTCTCAAAATACGCTCGTGCGCTAACCTCATGGTGCAAAAAAGGACTATACTTTATAGGGCACGGGTATAGGCGTAACAGACTGACAGCGGGCTTTATGGGGCAGGCAGTGTTATAAAATTAATATTTTTTAACAAAACAAAACTTTAATGTTAGCCTTTTCTTTCTACTTTCGTAATCGTTTTTGCTCGTTTTCGTATCATAAATACCTTCAAAGTATCAGTCAATAGAATTAAGGGACATCGTGTGTAACGGAATAGAGCATAAGTTGAGAGTCCATTGCCCATTTGGTAGATTGGTGAACACAGGGCTTCAATTTTAGGTCTGAATTTTTTTTATTAATTATAAAATTGCAAATGAGATCTCAATTACAATCTCATATGAGATCTCATATTATATTTTCACGCGGGCGGAGGGTGTGCACTCTCCATTTAGGCACGACAGCTGCTCGGGAGAGCCTAATTATTAGTAAATAAAATTTGAACTATAAATACTTACGCCATTACTCTATATTATTATAAACTATATGACGTAGGTAAAAAGTTATAGAACAACTCATTAAAATTGGTAAAAGTGAATTAAAGTTAAAAAATAATTGATTTTAAGATTTGTTCAAGCGCATATCTTTCACCAAATTTAATTTATTAATTTTGATTTACTAATATCTGTTTTATGAAATCTTAATTCATCATATACCTATTATTTTGTCTTTCATTAACAACAAAATTTGATGTGTTTTTCTGTTCTTTATTGTTTTTTTCTGTGTATTTCTGTACATCACGGAGCGCTCCGAAGGCAAGTATCTGTCCAAACAATGTAGAAAAACCTACATATACATTGAAATGGGTGCCCGAGAAATTTAAATATTTATTGTTTTTGTATACTTTAGCATTTTTCTTCATATCTTAGCTTTTTATGCTTTTTGTCTGTTTCTACTCCTGTTTTTCTTTCTCTTTTTTTATATGAATTGGAACATTTTAAACAGGAAAAAACAAGAATATAAATAAAACACGAGAAAGAACTAAAATATAGAGAAAAATGTAGAAATACACAAAACAAAAATGAAGAGTAACTCGTCGGGTGGAAAAAAAGGTGCTATCTCGGCTCGGCGCGTAAAAAGGTGCGATCTCGGCTCGGCGCGTATAAGAAGATGCAATTCAGCTCGGCGTGTAAAAAAGTGCGATCTCGTCTCGGCGCGTAAGAAGGTGCCAGTTCAAATTTTTCTACCAGGAATCTGTAGAAAATAATAAGCTGAAAATACGTGGAATACTTATAATATTATAGATAATTTGCTACAAAAAATATGTCAATAAAATCAACAAACTCGATATTTTATAAGATTTTTAATATATATATATTTCTATAATTTATGTATAAAAATCTTATTATAATTATAATCTTAACAATATATTAAAAAAACAATGCTTCTGTAACTATTGTCGTAGCGACATTCCGTATTAAATGATGGACATTTAAATATAGTGATACAATAACTTAAGTACAAAAAACGTATCTTAATATATAGTCACTGCTTTAAATTTATAGTAACACTATAAAAATATTAATTAAAATGAGTCTTTTTGGTAATTAAAATAAGGCTAGTAGTTTTTTTTATAAATTGTACATTTTCTAATTTTCACGCAATCCGCTGTAATATTATGACGCACTAGATTTCAAATTTTTAGTTGAATCCAATTCCAATAGTCTCCTTTCTGGAATTCGTTAAAAAGTAACACTATAGAAATATTATCTTATCACAGACTTAATCATTTCAGATATAAAGTTGAATTAAAATATTCCATAATATTTCATCAATGAAGGTATTGTGTATTTTTATAAATTAAGCGTCTACAGTTACATACACAAGAATAGTTTTGTTATTGATGGATAGCGTAGTTTTATCACTAAAAATTAAAATTATTCTTAAGGCACTTTCGTAATTTTAAAAGTTAAAAAATATTGATTACTTTTTCGATATATGTAAAAATGTTTGGGTTTTCATGTTAGAAATTCACACATACATTTAAAACTAATTTATATAAAAGGCACATCATTGTTTTACAATAATTTGTTAGAGAGCGTAAGATCTTGAGAAAACCAATTTTTCATTTCACTTTGGTTGCTTCTTGCATTTTTTTGTTTGTGGGGAAATTTGCGTTCCTCTTGAACCACTATTTCTACTATTAATTATTTCGTCTATACTTTGTTTTAATGCTTCCATTTCTAACACTTCCAAGGGAAGGGTTTGTGTCGTAATTTTTTCCTTGTCGTTTGTTTGCTTATTAATGTGCATAAATTTAGTTAAATCAGCGGTATATGATGATAAACTAGATTTTAAATCGCCCTTGAGTGATTTTTTCGCTCTTTCTTCTGAATTATTCGCCTTTGGGTCGCTTGACTTTTGAAGAAGGTGCTTCAGGACAGTCTCGTTCTCTATAGGCAGTCGTTCTGTTTGATACTTTGCAGCATTCCGTCTACAGTAAAATTCGTAGCATGTTAGTCCAATCAAATTAGATATGAAAAAGAAAAAACTGTAAGAATATTTCAACGTTCTAAATGCAAGATATTATAAAAAAAAATTAGAGTCTCACACAAAAAAATAGTATATTACGCACCCAGGGAGAAAAAAACTTGGACACTCGCCTTCGGCTCGGGTGGCAATTTACACGAGATAAGGGCTAGACAACTTTACTCCCGTGGAGCATATACTATTTTTTACCACACCCGGACCGAAAATACCACATTCGCATTATTGAGCCGGGAGCAAAAGTGGCACTTTTGACCAGGGTATGGTGAAAAAGTTATGTATCAAAAAATTTGAAAGCATAAAATTGCATTTTTTTTAAATTACTAATGTATAAGGCGTATAATGCGATTTTAGGCCTACTGCATCGAAAAATATCTACTATTATTGTCGTACTACATATATAGATATAAAAATATGTAGAAATAGAACATTAACTAACAAAAAATAGTAAAATATTTTTTAGTATAGTCAGAAATTGTCACTTAATATAAATGTTAAGTTTGTGCATTAATAAACTTTTATAATTTTTAGTTTTTTCATATCTAATAGTTTTTGTGACTCATGCAATTTAATAGCAATGAAAATTGTGGCATCATAAGAAATTGTTTTGCAAAAACTGAGAAAGTAAAATTAAATAATTGCTGCTAAGGAAAATAATAATCAGTTCTTACAAAATTTGAAATAGTTGTTATTCGCCAATAAAATAAAATTTCGATTCGATATTCTACCGTGATTGACTATAACAAAGATTTACAGTTTTATTAATCTTTAGATCGTAGAAAAAACATGCAACGTATCTTCTGAATTTAAAATATATATAATATTTCAAAAAAATACACTATGAGAAAATGTTGATGATTTAGTGTATACTAAATCATTTTGGCAATGTAATTTCTAGTAATGCCACAATTTTTTTTTGTATTTTAGTTTTGCATTTCATACATGTCCTCTCCTTCTAACATCTTCGTATCTTCTTCGGCCTGACTATCTATATTATCACTGTCATTGTCATGCGCATCTACAATAACAGCTTCCAAATCAATGTCTTTGTCGTTTAGTTTTTCTTCGCTACTCGAATTATCCTCGCTGTCGCTCTGTCTCGAAAAGAAAAATGGTAACATCAGTCTTTCAGCATCCTTAATAGTTTCTCCGTCTAAACCTGCCCGCCTTTTCATATTTGGTACTTGCAATGGCACATTATTTGAAGATGTTTCTATTTTCAATGCCGATAAAATTTGTATGTTTAATTGACTTTCTTGAGAAGTTGTGCTACCTCTTCGCAACGCCGGTATTATTTTGTTTGATCTCGATTTTTCATAGTCTCTTCTTCCTCTTCTATGCGATTCAGATCTTTTCCTAGTTCTTTCTGGCACCTTTTTTCTTCGCTTGTTGCTACTTTTGTTTACTCTGCTGGTTTTTAACTCTGCTTTCACTTCACTGAAAGATACAGCGAATTGAGAATCACATGAATTTCTTCTTGATTCCACAGATACCCGACGAACACTAAAACTATATTGAGAATCGGTTGAATTTCTGCGATTACTTGAAACTGAGCTACCAACTAATGCACATCGTCGCATTACTAATTTTGGTAAAGCTGCAGCCCATGTTGAACTAAAATCCTGAGAAGCTACCGAATTAAGATCCAAATTCAAACCAACTGGGTCTTCATGACTGTTATGGAAACTAATCGATAAACGACCGTCATGATTAAACATTTTCCTCTTTGCAAAAACTTGAGCTATAACTTTGTGTTTTTTCAATTTGACTGGCTCCTCGGTTTCTCGATTAAATGTTCTAAAAATTTTAATATAAATCTAATTATAGTTAAATTTTTATCAAAGAAATTTCTGAAGGCACTGCATTAATATAAATATACCTTTTGAGAAATCTTGTCCATATATCAATAGTTTGTCTGGTCCAAATACAAAAGGACATTAAGATACCAGCAAAGAAGGGAGCTAGTAAGTGTAATTGTAGTTTTGCAGCACTTGGCCTATATTTTATTTTGCATTCCGATACTTCTGCATATTTCGTTGTTATAGAGCATCTATGAAATGACAAATAATATTATTTTTTTAATTTTTAAATATTGCATTACATTATTTGAGTAAAGTTATCTTACATCATGTAATCATAAAAACTTTGTTTCCACTTCCAGGAATTTCCAAAGTCATATAAGTGGCAGTAACATGTAACAACTACAGCAACAAACGTAAATACTGTAAATAATCCCATCCTTACAATATTTCCTCGAATTTTAGAACTTACTATTTCTGTTATTATTTCTTGACTTGTTATTTTGAGTAAAATCAATTCTATTAATCCTAAAACATTATTACAAATATTTTAATAAAATCTTATATTTTATTTCATCAGAAAAAAAAATTAAAATTTCACCTCTGGACAAAAAGTACCCTCCGACTAATAAAATAACTAGCACTGGTCCTAGTACAAACCAGGCTCTGACAACATGATTATTGTAGCCAACAAAACAAATGCCTGTTACATAGTTTCCATCAATTTCACCTAATGCCATTATTGTTACTGTTAACACTAATGGTAAACACCAGGCCAGTAAGTGGAAATATGCGCCTTTTTTTTCAATCGTATCCCGAATTTTTCCAAGTTTCACTTTAATTTTCATATACCATGTATATGCGAATATTACAAACCAAACCATAGCTGCCATTAACGAATAGTATATCAAAACGAATATGATCACACAAGAAAGATTTTCACCACTGAAAGCATTTTAAAATTTTTATAATTTCATAAATTATATAAATAAAATAGGTGCAAAATTTATACCTTGGCTCGCTCATTCTTAGCGTACCATCTTTTTTACAAGCAATCACTTCTCTATTTCCAGATAAAAATTGTGATAACCATCCAATGCATGAAATCAGAAAACAGCAGTTTATGTAAAATATAGCTATTGGTGGATATTTATTAGAACCTCTCCAATTAATTAAAAAGGTTACCTAAAGATACAAAAATAATCCATGAAAAATTAATCAAAATTAAAATAGTAACAGTACTAATTTGATTAACTTACCACTGTAAATAAATTAAATAAAATACAAATACCAGCAGCCCAAAATATAAATGAATGAATTTGTTTCTTTTCATCACTTGTATAAAGTGGATCATCACATGGAGTTCCACATCCTTCTACCCCTTCAAAAACAGCAAGAGCATTATCAGTAGGCACTAAAGGAGAAAGGCACTTCCAAGTTGTATTGAATTTTATTTCTCGAATATCATTCTTGCACAATGATGGGAATAACTCTGTATTTTCACATTTAATAAAATTTGGCCATATTGTCTGATTAAATAGAATTCTGCAAGGACCAGAAACTATTTTGCACATTTCTTGGGAAGGTAAATCCACCGTATCATTGACACATTTTGGCATGAATACAGAACATAAAAATGGTTGTACTACTGCCCAACATTTAGGAATGTGTTTTACACCTTGCAGAACTTGTAACTTCTCCTATAAAATAAAGTATAATTTATATTAATGATATTTTACTACATTCATATATACACCCACACACACTATTATAAAAGGCAAAATTAAAAATAGAATATATCATTATTTACGAATGCCATGTTATAAATATTAATTTCTTTGATCAGATTAGCATTTTTATATGTATTTACTCGTACAGAATATCAATTACTTTGATTCTATTTCAAATTTTTTTTTAGATACATTTATTGACTGATAAATAACAATATGAAAATATAAAAATGTAATATTTCTTTTCTCTTATTCAATCAAATTATGAAAATAGTGACTAATTTTATTATTTTTTTTTATATTATTAATAAATAACATTGTATTTTGTGATTTTGTACATTTAAGAGAG
The DNA here is from genome assembly GCA_900474315.1 of Torymus auratus. NCBI lineage: Eukaryota > Metazoa > Arthropoda > Insecta > Hymenoptera > Torymidae > Torymus > Torymus auratus. The sequence continues at coordinate 9,707 of UXGD01002988.1, read as the reverse complement.
TATATTAAAATTATCACTGCAGTTTATAATATTAATTCAGATATGGAATTATAATGAATCATAAACTCAATAATAAAATTCTTACCCTTATCATTGTTTGAGTTATATATCCTGGAAAAAGATCCAGTGTTGTAGTGTCGTAGGGTAATCTTGTACCCATACAGGTTGCATTGCTCATTCGTACACATTTGGCAGATCTTTTGCAGTGAACAAAATCTGTTGGTATATCACCAAGTGGAAATCTATCTAAACGATAATTAGTTTCTTTGATCCTGTGATGAGAAGCCAAGTCAGTCCATGTTGTATTGTCATCATTGAGATTCGAACCAAAGCTGTGATCTAAGTCTAATCTCGCAGGTGCCACGAGAGCAGCCAAATACAGCAGCAAAATCATCTATAAACAAAAAACAATTTACATTTTTTTTATAAAATACAAAAAAATTTAACTAACTTAGTAACATAGTTTTTGATATGTTTATAGTATATAAATTTCAATGATGCTCCAAAATGTAAAAATTAAAAATACAAGAGTAGGTACAATAAAAAAACGCCAGAAAATCTCCAAAAAGCGAAAGAGTGTTGCGCGAGACCCCCCGTCGTCTCGGCCGCGTTCTCTCGACGACGCTCGCCGAGTGACGCCTGTCCAAAAAGTCTGGCGACGCGCATAAACTCACGGAAGTGGACTCATGAATGTAAATTCCCTCCTCTATTCGCAACAAAACAACAGCACGTGGCTGTTTTGACAAGTGCGCGCGAGGAGTGATAAATAAAAATAAATTGCACCCACCTTTTTGCAGCAATCATGCAGCTTCTTCTGTACACCTCGGGCCACTGTACCCTCCTGATTTCGCAGAGCGAGGGACAAGAAGGCGTCTTACATCCTGCGAGGCTGTACCTACCTACGACTCCCTACGAGCTGCAGTCTCATGCCGCATCCCCCCGTAATAAAACGGAGCCAGCAAGGCAGGCAGGCAGGAAGGCAGGACCACACACCGGCGGCCGGCCACCCACGGCGAGGCTGCGCGCGGCGAAGCCGCACGCCGTAGTCTCTTTTTCCCTCTCTCCCTTCCCTCCCGCGCTCCACTCCTTATGCCTGCCTCTCCTTCGTCTCTTTCTTCCGCGTATTCTACCCCCATACCCCATTCCGCCGTCCTGCACCGTGCGCGCCTTGGAAAGTTGAAGCGAGCGCGCGCTCACTCATTCTCCGAACTTTTGAATGACAATCGCGCCCAGTTGTGCATTCTCCACCCGCGTCGCCATGGTCGCCGTTGTATAGCCACGCTTCGAGGTATCTCGAAATTGAGCTCGACAAAGCTTCATGTTCGATACATCGATACATATACGATATAGCAATCTCAAATTATCAATCGAAAAAATCTCGCAGCTTGTCAAATCATCTTCGTCCATTTCCATATTACGCGCCCGCGGCTCGCGCGCAGTCGTTTTTTTTCCTTACCATAATACTTAAATGTAAACAATCTCATCGTTCCCGGCAGAAAGAAAAGGATTTTCGAAATGGAAGTGCAAAGGCATTGCTGTGTACCCGATTGCAGCACTGTGTCTAGCGACGATGTCTTTCATGAGTTTCCCAAAGATGAATCTTTAAAAAAAAAGTGGATGAAAGCTCACAACATAACCACTAAAGTAATGGAGGATGTGTTTGTTTGTACTTTACACCGCAAAGAGGTGGATTATTTATTAGGCAAGTATTTTGTATCGAAATTACATTCATCGTGCCCAAAATGGTCTTGTCATTTTTTTATAACACATTTATGTATGTATGAAATTATTGTAGGTTCAGAACCAAAAAGACTGAAAACAACGGCAATCTCATCACATAATTTATTATCAGAAGATTTCGAAGAATTTTCGCCATCCGACGAGTCTCCTAAAAATGGTTAAGCGCATGCAAAACATGCTAATACCACTACATTAATTTGATAATTACTAAGAATCTGTTATTGCTCTTTTTCTCACAAGTCCACTTAATCGCTTTGCAATGATAAAAATTATAATAAATATTTCAATTAAATTACTGTACCATTTATTTCAGACTCTAATGAGGACAATTTAGAAGATATTTCATCACAAAATGTTGAAAATATTATGGAGTTTGACCCACACGAAGAACTTGAAACTATAATATCTACAGGTATAATATGAAACTAGTACATTTCTTCGAACTAGTTTTTTGTATGTTATGGAGAAATTTAATTGAAAATATTTCAGAGATCCAGACAATTGATGCAATAAAAAATGGACCAAATACTAAAACCACAAAAGCAACAACAAACAGTTGAGTTACTTTTATACTTTTTATTATAGAAAATAATCAATTTATAAATGCCCTCTATCTTATTGCATTACGTATTGTACCGTTACTTGAAATATGTCTTAAACATTAACAAATTTTGTCTTTTAAATTTATGTTTTATTGATTTGTATCCTTTAAATGAAAGAAATTGTTTTCTGTAGTTATGTAATTTATGAATAACAGTAATTTAATATATTATTTTATAAAATAAGTAATTTTAAATTTATGACAGTATTTTTGATAAGATTTGTAAGAATATTGATATTATTTATAAGAGCTTTCTTTAAATTATTTTGATATCAATTTGTTTATATTTTTTTATTTTAAAAGTTATTTTAAAACACTTATTTAACCACACTTTATTTTTCTTTTCTTAATAACAATTTATTAAAAGCTGAATATAACTCATTATTGATAATAATAAGAATGAAAAGATTTTTGCAAAAAATTACTAATAATTTTAAAATATAGGTATACATATTATCAGAAAATTATGTTGTGTACCTGAATGTATGCCAAAGCATAATGAAAAAAGGTCGTTACATCAGTTTCCAAAAAATAAAACAATCAGACAACAATGGCTATCTGCTTGTAAATTAGACAAAATCCTAAAAACTTATACTGTATGCAGTGCTCATTTTCAAAAGGACGATTTTGCATCAGGTTAATGAAATTAAGATTAGCATTTTTATTATGTTTTTATTGTGTATATATAACGTTGTGCTCTCAATGCCAATATTGATTTATCTTACTATTTTCAGGCCCTAATTCTAAACGATGCATATTAAAAAATACGGCTATACCATCATTGAACTTACCAACTGCTTCAACAAAGAGAACTCTTAAACAAGCTTCTATTGATAAGAAGTATGACATGATCTTGTTAAATACAATTCAGGCTATGCTATATTATACTTTATACAATACATTTATTTATGTATCATCATTTTTTTCAGCTCTAGTAGAAAGAAAGAGAAAGTGACCACCATTATTTATGTTCCAAAAAATTGTAATAAAATCATCTCTCACAATCCAAACAATGAAGAAATAGTTATAGAAAGCACAGAAAATACACATGCTTTTAACTTAATGCAAGATTCATCATATTCTTCTCCAAATGTTAGTACAACATTAAATAAAAAAAAAGGTATAAATATTGGAGATAAAAGTATTGAAAAAATAAATACGACAAATGTTCAAAATCAAAGTTTTCTGGATGCTCAGAGAATGAAAAAGGGGAAAATTATTATTAATAAACAAGAAAAAGTAAATATTTCTATAGAAATGCTTGATAATAGAAATATTGTTTATCAAAAACTTAATGATACTGCAATAAGAAAAACACCGATTATTAGAAGATTCATGAAAGACAGTAATACTTCTGCCATCACTATATGTGCAGGATGTGGTCAATACTGTAAAATTCAAGATAATGATTTAATAAATATTGGTAAATCGAATGCAGAAACATTGGCAGCTGAAATACTTTTAGAATTACAAGAAGTAAATCCATTTAATGAAGAAGATCGCGTGTTATTGACAAAAAAAGGAATAGAAATCTGTGATAAAGCTCTCCAAAAGCAAAAGATAAATTTAATGGATATATTGACCAATGATAATGAACTTGTAGCATTTACTGGAATTAATTTTGAACTTCTAGAGAAGATAACAAAGCTAGTCTTGATGTTTGAAGGCACAAGTGTAAAGAAATACTCAAGCTCTGCAAGAGATAGGATAGCTATGTGCCTGTGTAAACTTCGTACAAATTTACCTTTTCGATGTTTGGCTGTATTGTTTGACCAAAAACAGCAAGTTTGTACGGGTGATTTTTTTGTTATGGTAAAAACTTTATCAACACTCTTAGGAAAAACTATTTACTGGGCAAAAACAGAAGAATTATTAAAAAATCTACCTAAATGTTTTCAGTCATTCAAACAAACTAGGGTAATGTTACATTGTAGTGAAGTAGAAATAGAAAAACAAAGATGTTTAAAATGTCGCAATGACTTGCTATCAAACAATATTTTATATGAGACAATAAAATATGTGCTAGGGGTAGCCCCTTCAGGTTTAATCATTTTTAAAAGTAATGTATTTGAAGTCAATGAAAATTATAAGTCCATATTTACTCAAACCAACATTTTAGAAAAATTAGATCCAATCAAAGAAGCTATAATGGCAGATAAAAGCTTGGATATTGAGAGTGAATGTGCTAAACAAAATGTCACGTTAATAAAGCCACCAAAGCTTGAGGAAGGTAAACAATTTGGTAAAAGTGATGTTGAACTTATTAAAAATATTTCTGCTGCACGTATTCATGTGGATAGGACACTACAGAGATTTAAAATGTATAAAATTATACAAACAAAAATTTCTTGGAGGATTTTGCCTTACATTGATGATATCTGCTCAGTAATTGCTGGTATTGTTAATATGAAAAATCCAATTCCTCCAGATGACTCACTCTTGAAGTTATAGAAAAAAATATAAAATTATCTTTGTGATAAACACTTATTTTTTTATTCTAAGTGTATAAAATCAATCTATCTATAGAGTCAATATATATTGATACATATGTAACATAAATTGTCATTTAATAGTTGTTAAAATGTTTTTAAAACAGAATTTTGGATAACTATCAAATTATTGCTGCATTATAATTTCACACATGTAAGCGTGATTAGTAAATAAGCACTTATTTTTTATGCTCTATGTTGTAATGAACTGTTACTACCAAAAATTATAAACTTTTGTAAATAAAAATTTTAAATCTTTAAAGTATGTGTAATGCATAAAAAAATTAATTCCACCGCCAATCTTGAAATACGTTGTAAATATAGTGTATAATGGTTAGTAAAAACATCGCTAATTTTAGTAAGTCATCATTGATATCTCACATACATATCATTATTCAATCATTCATATTATTCAATAATTTTCTTTAGTATTATAGCTACTCTGCATTTTCTTTGATTTATTTTGAATGAAAAGAGAGCATCTATATGATTGAATAAACAATATTGTTTTCTTAATAGTAATTCTAATAAGTGGTATTTTTTCCTGATGCTTACAAATAGGATATAGCATTTCAAAAAAGGTTGGCATAGCGGCAAAACTACCGTACCGACGCAGAAAGCATCTCCTTTAGCCTTCACCCCTTCGCCTCGCTCCCCCTCCGCCACCGCCCCCGACTACCGCGGCACTTGCCTGTGCGAGCGTGAGCTGCCCGGGAGCTGCTGCTGCTCCTAGCACGCTATCTCGACAGAGTGAGAGGGGGAGGGGGGAGAGAGAGAGAGACGACAAGGCAGCCGAAGTGATACACGCGCGCGGCGCACGCACGACAGCAGAGCAGAGAACGAGCGGACGTCCCCAGACGAGGAACGTGTGCGCGCGTTCGCGCTAGACGAACAAAATCGAGAGCCGCGTATCAGCCAGAGAGAAACCTATACCTATAATATACCTAGATATCCGCGGGCGCGAGGCACTCTACACTACATGACATTGCCCCTCGAGCGAGAAGGTGGTATGTGCGCGGCGTGACACGTGAAAAAATTCGCTGCATGACAGTGGAGCGAAGGTGAAGGCCGAGAGCCGTCGTCGTCAGTCTTCCCGGAGGGAGGAGGGGGAGGAGCTGCTCGTTCGCCGCGGCCGCCCAATACATTAACCGAGCCGGTGAGTAGGCTAGCTGCTATACCCTGAGCTAACTAGAAAGCTTTTCCTCTGGGCGCGCACTCTGCGCTTTATTTTGAATTCTTCCCAGGCGGAGGCTCCCTCGCAGTTTTCTCTCTTTCGCTCTCTCTCTCTCTAGCTCTCTCCCACTCTCTCTTTCTCTCGCGCGTAACGTAGACCGTCGCACAGGCGCGTAACGTGACCGCGTCAGCTGCACGTGTGTCTGTTTGTTTTTTCCTCCCCAGCTGACACTATGCACAAGGATGATAATGGCAGTGATAAGTGCAGCAGACGCGAAGGCGCGCGCGCATGCCGTGCTGTTGCTCTGCCGTCAGGTACTTCTTAGCTAGGCGCATTCCACATATTTTCGTTTCTCCTTCTTTCTCCCACAGTTCGCGAACAGGTATATGTACGCGCGTGTGTACCTATATAGGAGAGGGAAGGAGAGGCGCTCGATTGATCGATCGGCCGCGCGCGCGCCGAGACTCTCTCGAGCATAGAGTGAAAGAGGGAGGAGACCTTACGATTTTTCAGAGATAAGCCGAAGAGCCGAGGAGAGCCGACTAGGCTACCTACCTAGCGCTTGTAATATAATATACACGCTGTAGGGTCTTCGCGGGCTGGAAGAGAGGAGACACGGAAAAAGCGAGATAGGAGAGATAAGGGAGGGATTTTTCATCGACGCGAGGATTATACGAGCCACGCGTGCTGTACTGTAGTCTCTGTATTGTGGCACACGCGCGCCAACCGAGCGATTCGCGCCGACCGCTTTTGAATTATATGCTCTCCCTCTCTCTCTCTCTCTCTCTCACTCCACAGGCGGTGGATGACAGTCAAGCTTCTTTATTATGTAATGACTGGCGGAAGGAGAGGGGAATTAGTTTGCTGGCTGCATGCGAAAAGTCTGACGGCCGGTGTTTGCGAGACACGATGAAGTTGTAGGTACCTACTTTTGACCACAAGATCCTCCTTTTAAAGTCATTTTTAGCTCAAGATTTCAATCGATCTTTATTTATTTTAACATTTCTTATTTTGCTTTAATAAAATTACTCGGTCGTTTAATAATTTTATTAACTTTGGTATTATTAAATTTATTCCGTTGCTATTTGAGTTAAGCTCAAATATTTAGTTCTAAAATTCGTATTTTCATCATGCAGAAGTGGAAAGCTTAAAAAAGATCGTTGTGCAGTGCTTTGCCCATCAGATAAGCAAATCTACATCCTAGCCTATTTTTGTTCTAGAGTGCTTCTTTTCTTTTTCGAAATATTGACTAGAGCGAAAGAGCACTCTGTAAACAAATTTTTCATATTTAGATTGAATCTATACTGAAAGACAAATATACTCGAACATGCTCATATTATTTAAAGCGTTAAATGAGCTTTTTAAATTAAAGTTTACTTTTTTGATGATTAAGCCAGCACATTTTTTTATTGTGTTATGAGTCAAGATTTTCTCAGTTGCAGTAGTCATGCTATGACCCAACAACTCTCTGATTATACATATAGATATAGTAATGCAATTATAAAATCTCTGATTTTTTCTTACATTTCTTATATGCTTAGAATACTTACGGACTCAACAAGTTTTAGTAGAATAATATTTAAATATTAAGACGATAAAAAACGAAATAAGTTAAAACTCTATAAACAAACAATAAATGTTAAATTGTTGATCTTGACTGATATCTGTTTTCGTTGAATAATCCATACTATGAATGTATGAATATTGAAAACGCAGAATGTGCAAATTAAATGCTAAAGGAAGTTCAAGTAGAATAATAATGTTTTGTTAGGATGATAAGTATGACAAGTTTAGAATTCTTTTTAAACCAATTACAACGATAAAAAGTAACTTGTTAAACTTTAGTTATAGTTATTCTAGCTTTGTTATAAAACCAACAAAATGCAAAATATTTTCTACATTTATAAAAAACGTTATTTTATTTTAATTGAAAACAGTTTTTACATCATTTGCAATGATAGAAACACCTGTTTTACAGTATTATCAAGGTCCACAATCTGCAGATTTTCAATTCTCGTTGATATAATAAAATTTATTTTAAAGAAAGTTCGTGAAAGATAAAATCCGTTGACAGTTTTATCTTTATAAGGCTAATTCAAAGCTTCGAGGGGTGACTATAGAAATAGATAAACATGATTTTTAGAAGATAAAAATGAAATAATTTTACTGTTATCATCAAGAGTTTACATCATATCTGGACAAAATTAAAATTTTTATTGTAACGTCATATTATGTAATAAGTAAAAAATATCGTATACATTAAATTCCTCGGATGAAACACTGTATTAAGAATCTATAATGTAATTATAATATACTGAAAAAAGTGAAATTTGCAATTTTATTAAAATAAATCGTACGGCGGAAAGAGGTTTAAAGTCTTTGCAAATAATTTAATATATGAACTGCGGTGTTATGATAAAGCTTGGAGAGAGTATTTTTCATCGTGAAGTCAGCCAGCGTATCTCGAAATTGCGTTACTAGAATAACGTGATTTGCTTTCTTGCACACCGTTCGCGAGAGCGCAGAGTTAAAATTTTATTTGCACTTGACGGCCGCATCTCAAACGCCAGCTGCCTCGTGACGAAGGCTCTGCACGCTCAGCTATATAGAGCAACAGCAAAGACACTGTACTCTTACATTCCTCTTTGTTAAATCTGGTTTTTTGGACCAAGCGCGTGTAAGTACTTGCGCTCGTCTTACTTCCCGCGATAACAATAGCGCGTGGAAAAATCGAAAGGTTTTCCCCACTCACAAAGCGCGCGAGATCGTGAAAAGGAGCCAGACATGCGGGAGGCACCAACTGGAAAACAGTGCGAGAGACAAAGACAGAGCAGAGACAAATGACAAAGGGAGAGATTAAAGGGAGCGTCGCGAAGTCAGTGAGCCGGTTGCTGGAAGACGTGCGGGAAGAGGGAGAGTGGGCAAAGAGGAAAATGGCCGTAAAAAACTTCGAGTACCAGAGAATGGAGGAGGCAATGAAAAGGAGTATGTGCGGATGTGTATGTGTGCGCGCGCAAGAGTCGTAAAGAAGGGTGTTTCGAGAGCCAGGGAGAAGCGCTGGCGCAGGTGACACAAGACAATAAAATAAGAGATGGACTCAAGATATTGATGCTTTAATCAAAAGCAATCGCACAGTCTATGAGAGAAACTGTTCGAACAAAATTGTAAACAAAATTAAATGCCTTTTTATCTTTTATCTTTCAACGTGTTTGTATTTTCCCTTTAGATGTTCTGCTTTTGTGAGTGTTGAAACACATCTCTCTGACTCGTTGCCTTTAAATAGAGACTTATACATTTAACATAATAGCAAGATCGCCTTAACATTTAAATAATAATGTACGCATAAGTAGGGTAAGGTCTCCGAATGTGGCCCAGCGCTTGATATGGACCATCGCGATATTTCGAAACCTTCGCGGTCCTATTCTTTGATAGGCTGATTAAATGTATTTCAAGTCCAAATGAGTTGCTATACGTTCTTATATCGACGGCTGAGAGGAATAAGAACGTATCTCGCCGCACGGATGAAGAACGACGTATCTCGGTACGAGGATGAAGAATGACGTATCTCGGCGCAAGAATGAAGAATAACCTATCTCGGCGCTCTTACCCTGGTGGAAATCCAAAATATTTTATAACTAATAACTGACCATTTATATTAGGCACTTGCTATAAAATGGGAATTTCTCTTGTCCAGTTTCTAGCT
>UXGD01002987.1:0-22588 GCA_900474315.1 Torymus auratus | reverse complement strand
AATTCCAGTTACATACCTAACTTCCATTTTGATTATATGTCAATTTCAATTGCATATTATATTAAACTTAATATATTGTAGTAGCATTAGTAATGCTACTTCGCTAATGATTTAAAATCCAACACTAAAAATAACCACTAATATACAAAAATTTAACAAACATTTAAAAATCTTTCTTGAGCCCTCGAATCATCGCACCAAAAGACTTGATTATTCTCCATCCCATCGATTAACATCCACCCTGTACAAAGAATCGAAGGGGGTTAGTAACTACAACTCAGGCAGCACGAAAACGGCGGCAGACCGAGACAGACAGACAGACAGACACACATATACGTATACGACCCACAACCGCCGGCGAATTTTCGACATTAGAACCAGCCATATTCAAATGAACAATCCTCTCTCTCTCTCCCTCGGCCTCTCTCGGCGCGCGCGTGCGCGTTTTTTTGCGGAAACAGCCAATTTTCGACATATGGTCGTTATACACGCGGCGAAGGCCGAAATATGTATATGTACGAGAAAAGAAGCGGCGGCACCTCGCGGAACCCTTCATTCCCTCAGCGCGCGCGAGCCAAGGATGCTCTCGTTTTCTTTTTTTTGGAAGAAGAAGGAGGATATATAGCGTCGACATTTGGCGCGCTTTTGCGGACGACTATTTCGGTTTCTTTTACTCTCTTATATGCGGAGAGGGGTTTTTGTGTGTCGAGGAGAGCTTAAGTGTGTTACGAGGTGCAGTGGTGAAGGGGGTGCGCGGTTGAAATTTATGAGTTTTGCGAGGTGTTTCGAGTGGTGCTGATGTATCGTTGGAAGACGATGTTGTCACAAATTTTATGATGGATGAAAATTAAAATTGTTGTTGAATTGAGATGTGGTTGACTGAAGATGATAGAGATGATGTTTTAGGTACATAATTAAAGACAAATAGTTCCATTTTTACAATTCTAATTTAAAATTTGTTTGTTTTGTTTTCTTATTATCATAAAATATCAAAAAGTTATTTAATTTTCTAAATTTTGAAAAAAGACTGTCTACCTAAATACTTGGCTCACAACGCTTTCCCTCTACGAAACCTTCGAGAAAATCCACAACCCGCACACACTAGCATGTAACCCAAAACTTCCCAGAACCAGCTTCGACCGCTCGCTCCATTCGCACAATGCAGCAGCGACCTCCACCACCCCACAAAAAATTCCCAACAAACGCATCCCGAGAACCTATATAGTCGAGCAAAAAAAAATCTACATCTTCGGAGGACCGGACAGAGCAGAAAAAAAAGCGGACCCCGCGGGGGCGCATCCCCGAGAAACGCAGCGATCACTTACCTATATATTCGTGTGGGCTGAGACTGTATGTCATATCGCTAATGGACTGGTAGAGGATCGCGGCTTTCTTTTCTACGGTCCCCTTTGTTTTTCCATTAGAGAAGAAGATGGTGGTATCAGAAGGATGCGCGGGGAGTTGGTAAGGAGGCGAGGATCGCGAAGGGGCTGGACGAAATCTGAGAAGAGAAAGGTGGCTGGGGATTGATTGAAGTGGATTTGTAATGATGTTGAGGAGAGTTTATGGGGGTGGTGGGGGTGTGATGAGGTAACTATGGGTGGTTATTTTATTCATAATATTCGGAAAATGTATAGAAAGTATAGTACGTGAAATAAGTGATTCAGAAAAATACACATAGAAATGGGCATAATGCGCATTTATTATGCAATCGAATTGGTGCGCGAAAAATTCCGATATTTATTTTACAAAAACTGGCAAGATTTAATTATATTGTACGAGTATTACAGAAATATTGACACAGCCCTTAGTAAGTATTAATTGCCACAAGCCAGTTTTTGTTTTTCATTTTAGTTTTTCATTTTAAGATTTCATTTTCATCGTTCAATTCGTACACACCGACGATTATACAAAAATCTTTTATAAATCATCGCACACCTCCTAAAAATAAAATTTTGATCCGAGTTTTAAAAAGATTCCAATACCTATCGAAAAAAATCCTCGTGCTCAACAACAATTACGATCAACCAAAAAAGTCCTTCAACTCGCATTTTCCACAACTTAACACCTCTAGCCTCATCCGAATCCGCATCCATCCATTCCCTCCGACCTCTAATTTCCCTCCCTTTCTTCTTCTCCTTACACACTCGCGAGCACGCCATAAAAGAGTCTCCCCCCACCTCCGCGAGTGATAAAAAAAGGGAGGAAGCGGCACGCGCGTGGCGCGCGCGAGCTCGTGTATTCTCTCTCCTTCGTTCCGTCTTCTTCTTTTTTAAAGGGAGAGCAGTGAACTATAAGGAGGAGGGATATACTACTATCCGCTGGCGCATTGTGTGCGCTCGTCTCGTATGCTCGTTTCCAAAAATCGGCTGAAATTACGTACATGTGTATAGGATCCTTTGTTGGCCGCGCCGGTAGTTTTTTGAATGTAAAACGAAGAGCGTGCGTGCGTAGTTTCGGTCGTTAAATTTTGTTTTTATTATCGTGTGGCGCCGTTTTAGGATGTAGCTTTTAAGAATCGTTTTGTTACATAACTAGACATATCCCTTGAGAAAATACATTGTATACTTTATATTTGATTAAGTGTTTATATATATTAGTCCATTTTATTCCGTCTGTTAAATCGTACAAAAATTATTTCTAAACAACCAAAAAATTAATATGTGCAAAATTAACATAGACTATAAAAAATTCATCACAAAACTATACCCATGACACAAAACGCTTATAAATATATCCATAACGGTACCTTCATTCCATCATACACTTACCTCCGTTATACTTACACGTCAAAACATCCATCCCTCCTATACATACCCCGAAAAAACCTTCTTTCTTTCTTTTTCTCTCCTGCATCCGACCTCATCCGAAGATCTTAATTACCGCGCGTGCAGCCTCGGCACGCGCTCGCTTACCTATAAACATGTTTGCCCTGGAAATTAAGTCCAGTCGAAAGCGCACACGCACGCGCGCCTGCGCGTGTATATACCCGTGATCCCTTAAAAAAGGAGCGATGAAGAGATCGATAATACACCCGGTTTTCGGGAAACTCGAGAGATCCAGTGTGTGTAGTATAGACGGAGAGAGAAGCAGATGCGTGCGTGATATGCAGTGTGCAGGGGGTTACGAAGAGTAACGTGTCATTGTGTCGCGATGCGTGTGCTATATATGCGAGCGCCGTGTGTATAAGATACTTGTAAGGATGCGATATTTGGGAGTTGTTTATTTAAAGGTGGGGTTGGGTAAGGTATAGATGAGTTGTTGATGTGTACTGATGGGGTTGTCTTATTTTGCCGATTAAAACTTTGTATTATAAAGGGTGGATTTCCGAAATTTTTTATTTTTCAAATAATAAGAATCTAGTGAGATTGTGAGTAGTAGACGTTGATAGTAGAATCATTAAAACAATAGACCTATTTGTTAAAATTATTGGAGCTGTAAAATGAAGCAATAATATATTCAATGAAATTTTATTATGAAAAAACATAACATTTTTCGATAGAATGGTAAAACAGTTGTATTTAATAGTCCTTTGATTCATTTTTAAAATAACTGGCTTCATCGTCTCTATCAATTCTATTCCTACGTCATTTATCAGAATAACTGACCGGAGTCTTAACTTTATACTCAAAAAGCAAACTAATAGCCCTTTAATATCTCCCCCACACCACCACCTCTCTCTCTCTCTTAAAAACTCCAAAAAGAGCCAACAAAAATCCTACTCCCCCTAAGTACAGCCGTCCAAGCCTTACTCTCTCTCTCTCTTTTTCTCTTTCACCGACAAAGCACACAAAGCCTCGCGAGTCATCGATACATACGAAAATAACCTATCCATCCTCTCCTCTCTGTCTCTCACTCGCGTATATCTCCACCATTGACAGGAAAAAAAGCAGAGAGAAAACCGAAAACTCATCCGAGCTCGTATACTACATCGTCCTGTCGTTGCGACAAAGTGTATATATATACGTAAAGAGAGGGGGATAAAGAATACGGGAGGGAGGGAGAAACCCCCACATTTACAGCTGCGCGCGCGTGTGGACCAGTTTCCAAAAATCTGGCATACTTTCCGCGCACGCACGTGTGTATATAGAGGAAGAGACACGCGCCCCTCGCGCGCGCCGTGCCATTCATGCGTGCGGTGTATAAAGGTATAGTTATATAGGTAGGTCGCGTGCTGCGAGCGTTCACGTATGTAGGTTGCGCGCGCGCGTTACGCAGTATATGAGTGTGTGGAGGATTTATATGGAGGGTATGAGCGAGAGGAGGATTTCGCGAGTTATACGGTGTATTTTTGGAATATTTTTTACCCCTTTTACGTAGGAGTTTGGTGTGACTGATTTTTGGAGCTGCTAAGAGTTGTCGCGTGATACGTTTAGAGGATGAGAAAAAGTTTTGTTATAAAAGGGTTGGTGGAAGGGTATAGGTAAAACGAAATAATCAGTAGGTCAAATTATAAATGAATGTAAAGGTATTGTAACAATTAATGAGTATGGTAGGAGTGTGTTGATTATATATTTCTCCATTGTTAAAATTTTTCAAAACATATTTATTCGGAGGTGATTTAATTTTGCTCCATCGTGCAGAAAAATGGCCGGCAAAGTAAAATAAAATTGTAAATAAAATTGTACTTATTAAAATTTTTGGACAACCCGAGATACCTGAAATAAAAATATATGGATATAGGAACAGAAGTTGCTGAATGAAAAACACAAAGGGAACGATTAAACAGTCACTTTTAATAATAAAAATAGTTCGACAAAACCAGTCGTGGCTCCGTATCCGATTAAACACTTGACACATTGCGATAGAGTCCCCTAATGCTTACAATATAATATATGTTACAACTTCTTCTCTCTTTCTTCCATACAAATTTTTCTTATTCTTTTTTTTCACAATTTTCTTTCGCTACCGATACCTCGCTGCACGTTCACACACACACATCATCGTCGATCACGTCGTCATTGTCGAACGTTATTCGAGTTGGGTTTGATGGCAGCGCAATTTTTACTCTCATATATTCAATATATTTTATGTATAATAATAATTTACGAAATATTCCTGATATCGTTTATTATCATCATGTTCGCACTGTACTTTATTTCATCCCGTTCCTGTCGCCCTAATTTTTTCTTTTCTTTTTTTTTAACCTGTTTAGTCCTCTGTATATATGTCTGCCCTGCAAAGTTCGGTTATCATCATATCTTTTGTACGAAAAGAAATTGAGAACTTGCATTATAATTATTTCAAATTATTCTATAAGTTACATTAGAATACACCTGTTATTGTTATAAAGTTTGTTTTGCATTATTTGTGAATATAAATATATTTTGAACTGTTATTGAAAAAAAAAAGAAAATCTTATTCTGCAAGTTCTCAACTTCGATTGCCTTTTCTGTCCCATCTATTATCAATATCTTGCTATTCCAGAACTATTCTCATCTTAACTATTATAGGAATCCTATGCAAAAAATCAGTCTTCTGTGGCTTGAGATATATATTTTAGGTGTCTGGTGAGGTAGTGTCAGTTTCATAGTATACACTTTGTTCCATCATTAGTATTTTTCTTATTCATTTTTTTTAGAGCCGTCGGAAAAAATCGTCGTCACAATATAATATTCACATAACAATCGCAGTTCACATTATATCATATAATATATATATTATATGCATCGTTACGCAGCACGAAAGTGTCTATTGCATATTGTCTATATAATCAACATCTTAGCGCGGTCATCATCAAATATATATATAATCTAATATATGTATATCAATATCATATCGTAATAGTGCTATTATCACACACCGGTATGTATCAAATCAACGTCCGATTAAAGAATTGCGACAAAGAAAGGACCTTCTCATATCATATCGTGTATATTATTATGTTTTCTTTTCTTTTTTCATATTATTATGTATATAACGCGCGGCTCAGGTAGGTAAAATAGTCATCTTTTGATTTGCGAGTATAATACGAGATAAAAAATACACGTTTTTTTATCTTCTCTCTCTCTCTCTCTCTCGTTCTCTCGAAAGAGAAACAATTATGCGAGAGACGCGAAAAATCGACGCGCGAGGTCGTTATAGAGTTACCATAGCGAGAATATCACCTTCTATTATAGTTTCATCGTAATCTCCTTCTCCGACGTGTCATTATTATTATAATTGTCAGCATTTCTTTGGTTTTACAACTATACTTACGTTATGTATAATATTGTATAATATAATAATAGGCGTACGATATAATGTAATGCGTATTAAGGTCTGAATTTGTACCGTGTGTCGCGTTGCATGTTACCCGAGGATTCGCATCGGCCATCCCCACTCTGTGCATTGTTATTGTACACTTCTATAGGATATGTTACATATATATTTATATGTTTCCTTCAATGGCAGCAGTTTTAAGTTTAAATCGAGTTAAAAATATTATGCCTCTGTACTTTGTCACTTCAATCTGAAGTGATTATTAGCTCGAATCACGCGGCGTTAATCTTTATTTATAATAAAGAAAAGCGTTTTGCATTCTTTTTAAAAATGCAGTTACGAAGATTATCTTAGACTTTGATTAGTTATATATTACGCGGCCGTGCGAATCCTCACATGCAATTTTTTCATTTTTTTTTCTTGTTTTCTTAGGACTTTCTTATGGGACCGGCGCGCTGTACAAAAACTCCGTTAAAATCTAAAAACAGCTGTACTTTAGCCTACGATTCAGTTACACATACCGAATAGTTTCTTTCTTTTCTCTTTATATTTAAAAATACGAGATTCGCTATTTTTTATATAACGAGAGAGAAAATATTCTCGCGTCGCTCGGATCTTCTCGCTGATTATCATTATAATATAGTCATTATCATCATCGTTACATATTGATTGTGTGTTTTTTTTCTGGTTTATCATACAGCTCCGTACACAAGAAAAATACGAACATTCTTCTCCTCGACTGCGATATATAATATAATTTTATAGTTTATAATCACGAATTCTTCTATATATATAATGCTTACAATTCGTCGTTTAATCGTTATATCCTTTACCTCTTTATACTTTAATATTTATAATTTATATATATACGTAAATATATGTGTGTAGTAGGTGTGGGATATCACGCGAATTCGCCTCGTATATATAAATATCCGCGCGACTATAGCTTTTGTTTTCATATAATGGGACAACAATGACGCAGGGAATTTATCGTTTTTTTTTTTTTTAATTTTTCTTCATATTGCAACGGCATAAATAAAATATCCAGTGCGTATATATTATATAAAATCTCAATGAACGAAATTCTCGCTTATGCTACGATAGGTAATATAGGATCCGTGTTGCAATGTATAGGAAAAATTCATCATCATCATAGTTATCATATATAATATTATAGTGAACATGTGTTATAGTTATATAAGCGCACCAAACAAATCAATGCAGGCGTTCGTCGACAGTTTGAGAAATTAGTTGGTTTTCATTTTGACGTATGGCAGGAACTTAAACCGACTTTTAGTGTATCTTTTTTTTCTATATAGTGTTGTTAGTTATGCACCCATTTTTTTTATTTTATTTTGGTCTAACGAATATCAAAGCAGCTTTTATAACGAAACCTCGGATTTACAGATTATATAGGTGGCGGAAAGTGCGAAGTATCAAAGAGAGCACGAGAACGAGGAACGTTGCGATCTTTTTCTATAATTTAGCTTTTAATAACGAAAATTAACATTTCTGCACGTTAAAAACTTACCGATATACTTAATATCACACTATAACGTGCTCGCGTGTATTATGAAAAACATTATACCCTGCAGGAGTTTCTTTCCAAGATGTCGAAGAATTTAAGATTTTAAGTTACATTTTTGGCACATTTTCATCAATACTAAAACTCTTCGAATTAAAAAAGCCCAACAAAAATTTTCAACGTTTTTACAACCGCGTGGAACCTATAAACCCAACACCCAACTCACATAATACTCTCGCGAAACCACCTTCGTCCCAATAATAGACTCCCCGCACCGAATCTTCCCACACTTCCTCGGGGACGAAGAATACACGCGTAACCCCGAAAAAAAGTGCACGTCAACGTCCTGAACCGCCGCGAGAGTCAAGGCCGTATATACAGAGGACCGCGGAAACGCACAAGTGTAACCCGACCTTGACACTCGCGCGAAAATCCGTCGCGTCATACATACGCAAATGTTCGCTCCTCGTTCTCTCAGTCGTATAGCCTCCCTCTCGACACTTACTGGTTTCGCATCTTTTTGCGGCGCAATCTTTTCATGTATATATATGTACATCATATTATACGTTTTAGGATTTTTTTTTCTCTCTCTAGGGGTTTTTTTTCTCTAGTTTAATAATGATGAGCGGGTATTTGGTCGGAGTGGCTTGCCTTGTTGCCGGGGTCCGGGGGCGACCTGGCCTCTGTCGCCGCGCTGCGCGCGGTTTTTCGTGTTTTTTTGTTGATCATTGGGGTGGTAAGAGAAGGGGGTTCTATAGTGACGGTTGCGGGGTGATGGACGTGCGATGTATAATACGTCGAAACGATATGCAAAGTTTTCGTAGTATATATGGTGAGAAAATGTTTTCTTTGGGGGGGTCGAAGTACGTGTACAGGTTTGGTCAGTTTGTAAAAGTACGATTAGTATATATTATGGTTTGGTTTTCTATCGGAATGATTTATATAAATGTGATGTTTATAATTTGTAGTTAAAACATGTTGAAAGGCCGTGAAATGATTGGCACCTAACGTAAAGTTAAATATATCAACAATAACGCTGTATAATCTTATAAGCAATGGTAAAAATATGATCTAAATAATTAAACGTAACTAACAAATACGTATATATACAGCTAATAAAACCTGGAGTTTAGTAATAACTCCTTAAATAAAATCATTTTAACAGAACAATCCTATCACTTTTATCATCCAAATCTGCACTAATCCATTTTCTACAATCCTAAAATAAGTGGCAAACAATATAAACTGAAATCCCAATCTTCATCAATTCTCTAATCATTTCAAATCAACGTCGAGCAACAAAGCTAGAAACTACACTTATAATCCATACTAATTCGCCTACCCCGCCCGCAGCAGCCTCGAAACTGCGTGTGGCCGCGATTTGTCTGCTCGCGGAAAAGCGTCCCTGCAGCGGCCGCAGCAGCTTAACCATTTTTTAATAGCCCGAGAGGAGAGCATCAACCTTTTCCAACAATACTCTCGAGATAATTCGGCGCCGGACGACGTCTAGGATCAATAGCCGAGCTCTCGCGCTGCAGGATAAACATACTCGCGCGCTCGCGCGTCCCTTTTAAACATCCATATACTTTCGCGATGAGGATCTTGATCGGGTCCGATGGACCGTAAAGGAAAGCCTCTGCCGCCGCCGGCACATGTGTGTGTATTCGTGTGTGGAAAGTGAAAACATGGAGAGGACGAGGGTATCGTCTTCTTCTTCTTCTTTTTGTGCTCGATGTCTGTCTGGCTTGGCGAGGATGCGATTTTTGGGGAAATGGCGTGTGTTAGAGAGGGAGAGAGAGAGATGGATGGCTGAAGAGGATTTTCCGGTGAGTAAGCGCGCGAGCGCGCATGATGTATATGTATATATACGCGAGGTTTTGTTATTTTCGCTGTTTTGAGATTTCGGTGAGTGAGTGGTGTGTGTTGTTCTGATTTTCTGAACGATTTTTTTTGTGTTGTCGAGGGGTGTGGGTAACAAGGGAATACATTATGTTTTTGAGGATTTTTAAAGGGAGAGAGGATGTTACTAAATAATATGGGAAAGTCGGTGAGCTGGATAATCGATTGGGTATTGATGGTTTAGGTGAAACTTTGGCAAATGGTTTAATTATTTCATTTATGAACCGTTCTAAAGTCAAAACCCTTACTTGATTTACTTACTATATTTTCTACCACACCTAATTTATTTACTTTTAATCAAGACAATATTCAACGTTTAAAACAAATCGTCTCACCGCACGAGAATCTACAAAACTATCCGACGCATGCACCGTCCTCCTCTGCACCAAAAAAAAAACTCCCAAACAAAGATCCGACCTACCACTATATACCACCAGTCCTCCACCCCATAGCTCCAGATGCAAAAAAGCCGGGAGAAAGGCCGAAAGAAAGAAAGTGGAGAGAAAGCGCGCGCGCGGGCGCCTGCCGCGACCAGAACGAGAGAGAAAACGCGCATCCCCAACGCACATCACACGTATATAATACAGACTTGCGCGTGCTTCTCCTAGGAAATAGAAAGTGTAACAAAGCCGGGGAGGGGAAAAGGAGAGCACAGTGCATTGCGGCATCACATTGTACGCGAACGAGCGCGATTTTCCCTCTCTCTATATATCCGCCTTCTCTACTTTTCCTTTCACTCGTCCGGAGCGTACGGGCGGCCGGTATCCAGGCGTTGCGCGAGAGAGTTTTCTTCGATTTTCGGGGGGCAGAAAGAAAAAATGAGAACGGAAACGCGTAATTATATTCGCCGGGATGCACAATGGGGAAACGGTATATCGAGGAGAACGGGATGTGTGTATAAGGGAGGTATATATATGCGGTTATCGGCGGAAGGGCTGATGCGCGGAGGTTTGATTGGAGGTTTGGGATACGAGAGGAAGTGCTTGGAGATGGTGATGCGGTCGTATATAGGTAACGGTACGGTTTATACGTGTTTTTATATCGTGTTGTTGGTATAGACGTGAACGTGGTTTAACGAAATTTAGTGTTATCAAGTCCGTCCAGACGGGATATCGTAGTATTTGTATGGGTTTTTGGTGCTAACACAGAGATTCTTCTTGAATTTGTATAACGAAATTTCCCAAACCCAAAAGAACTAAACATTAACGAATGATACCACGAACCCTGTCAGCTATAATTTATTTTAAACTTTTAGCCGTCTGGTCGACCGATCAACCCTCCGGAAAGCCTTCCCATTTTTTAAACCTACACTCCGGCGCTCGGAAAACAAAACCTTTCCCTCATCTTGCCCGCCTCCCCCCAGCGACTTTCCATACACGAAATCAAAAGAAAGATAGTCAAAGGAGCAGCCTCCTCGTTCCGAAACGAGAGCAATATTCGCTCGAGACCTGAGGTGCGGGACCCTCGCACGGCAACACAATAGGGGCCCCCGCATTGTTGCACAATGCCCGCCGCCCGTGACCTCGACTTTGAGAATTTGCATGGCCCACGCGGTGTATATAAATCAAGGCGCGCGCGTGCGAAAAACGTTTTTAGAGGTGGGGGAGAGAAATGGTGAAAACGAGGGCGGCTGGTGAGAGAGTCTATGTATAGGTTTTCCCGGATTTTTCTTTTTTGGGATACGGGAGTGAGAAATGGTGCAGTTTTGGGAATTTCGGACGTTATTAGTGTATTGTGCCAGCGTTGTTGTGAGGTTGTAATAATGTTGGAGCGATGTTAGGTTTTTATAATTTTTCGTCAATTTTGCGAGGTTTTTAGGAAACGTAGTTTTTTTTAAGTCGTATAATTCTGTGTAGTTTTTGTCATAAGAGTTGATGTTTTTCGTGATTTTTTGTGTCTAATAAATAATTGATGCAAGTGTAAAATAATGTATATAATGGGCATGCGTAATATATGTTAAAATAATTGTAATAAATAAGGAATGGTAAAACAAAGGAAATAATATATGTGGTAATGTATGCAAACATAAAATAAAAAGAACGAAAGTGTGTCTTAAAACATTGATCGTGTATTTTGTAAATTTAAATTGTTACTATTTAACAAGAATTTCTCGCTGTGTTTTTTTTTCGCTAATTTCTAATATTGGTAGTCGCGTCATCGCCATCATTTTGATTATCAGTTCTCCTCCCATTCAATTGGCATTAACATCTGTACAAAAGCTAAATACTCGTGGCGATGACAATTATAACAACAAAATAAATATTATAAAACAACCATTGGACGACTTTCGGCTATTCTCAATCGGAATTCGAAGAATAGATCAAAATAATAATAATAATATATAATTATAATTCTTTTATAATACTATAATAATTATAATAATAATTAATAATCAATTAAAAAACGCCGACCAATGAGAGATATAGAGTCGTTTTTGCCGATGGCAAAACCCGACTGTATAATCCATCTATATAGTGAACATTTACCAATCATCACTAGCAATAATAATCATTATCATCATCAACTAAAATCTTCAATTAATCTTTGCATATCGTTTCGCGCGTTTATACAATGACACTTAATAATTCATTACAATATATATATAATTATATAAATCAAGCGATCTTGCCTCGCTTTATCCATTTTGTCTGAGGACATATAACAGCCTATGTATATAAATATATACGACTTCTATTCATCGTCCGTCTCGCAAAAACTTGGACACGCAAATTCACGTTAAAGACGGCCAAAATGGCGCAGGTAGTTTTTCATTTTAGCGCACAATGCGCACAGTAAAACAAAGTAATTATAGTCTAAACTAAAAGGATAAGGGCGCGAGCGTTTTTGTTTTAGGCAGCGTTAGCGATCTATTCGTAAGGCTGCTTAAATTACAAATCTACTCTGCGCTCGCGCCCCTTAATGACCTTCTTCGCTGTTAATAAAATGAAAAAGTTACCACCGTTAGTGACTTAGTTCGTCGACTCGCAACGTTAAGTCAATATACAATATACATATATATCTTTCACGTGATTTTAATTCTACTTAGAAGATAAAAAACAGCTGCCTAACGTGAATCAGGTATAAGTCTTTGGACGAATCGCGGAAAATAATAAATTTTCCTTTAACATGAGTTGTTCCCATATAAATCAATCTTAAGAAGAAAATAAAAGAATGGTATAAAAAAATAGAGAGAAATAAGAAAAAAATATATATATATATCTACTATGTTACAAAATTCTCTCGGTGGGGGGGTGGTGATGGTTGGCGCGCGCGCGGCGAGTGAGAATCGACACGTTGGGTTTGAAAGGGTGTGGGGGCGACAGAGTCCAGGCGCTGGGGCGAGGGATACACACACGCACCATCGCTTTTAACCCGTCTGCCCCGCTTACTTTAACTGTCAGAGGAACTTGTATACCAGTTAACGACACTCATACGTTCTCGCTCTCTATCACACACACATAATGTTTTTCGGCACTCTCACACTTACACGTACACATTTATATTAATATGTATATTTCTATATATAATATAGTGTAGACACGCGAGCGCATGCCGCTCGCAGAGAGCGCATGCGCGCAAGAAAGAAACCTACGAGGTTTAGGTTCGTTTTTTGCGCTTGCGCGTCGCGTACCTTATTAGGTATAGGTTCATGCGAGCGATCGCATGCGCGCGCGTGACGTTGGCACTCGCTCCTCACGCACGCCGTTTTGATATAATATATATATTATATTATACCTAACTACCTAATCGATAGTGTTTTTTTGCATCATCATCCTCCGGCCTCGGCTGTAATTATCAATCTAGGTATCGTCTCCTTCTTCATCACCGACGACTTCTATCTCCATTATTCATAATATCTAGCTTATGATAATGAAGGAGAGGATGGACGCGGTGGCCGAGGCTCGTGAACGTGGGGATCGGCTATGTACAATTGGGGTTGCGCATGCACTGACATGCGCATATAGAATCTCTGTTATAATAATACTATTACTTATACGCCTTCACTTAAATGTTTGTATACTAGTTCTCTTTGTATGAATCAGCGTATAATCTCTCTTCGCCTCATTATCTATACATCTAACCGTAGCGTCTTTGGCTTCACCTAACGCGACGGCTGTCTGGCGCGAAGAGGCTGCTTGGACTAGCCCTCGCTACGTCGAGCTCCTCTTCTTCATCCTCATCCTCGTGAATAGCATCGCTGCTGGGCGAATGACTCATGGGTGAACCGCCACCACTGCTGTGAGAATGTGAGTGTGGCATGTGATCATAATGACCATCATCTTCATGTTTTATTCTCGACATGGACAAGTCTTCGGGTTCGGTCTGCTCGGGCAGGTCGAGGGGAATACCTAGGTTCAGCGGTAGTTCCGTGGGCGAGGGTAGATGGCGCATAGGTGGGGCGTTTCTCTTGAGCGACGTCGTCGGCTGTTTACGCTGTCTGATGTTTTTGCCCATCAGGATGTCGTCGTTCATCACAACGTCCAATTCGCGCTCAATTTCAAGATCATCGCTGGCTAGGGATGACGTTTTGCCCAAATGAGTGGTGACAAGGCTACTTGGTAGCATCGTCGTAGCGGTGATATTGCCATTTGCTAAGGCGGCGCATTTGTGATGGACTAGATGATGCCGACGGCGGAAGCGCATCTCGCAGTGTTCACATCTGAAGGGCTTCTCGTTCTTGTGGATGAGCAGATGGGCTTTAAGCTGATTGCTGTCGCTGAATTTGGAGGTGCAGAGCTCGCAGACGTACGGACGCTCGCCAGTGTGAACGCGCAGATGGCGGCGGAGGTTGGCTACCTGGACGAACTTGCGGTCGCAGTGGGTGCATTCGTACGGCTTCTCGCCCGTGTGTAAGCGCATGTGAGTTTTCAAGTGATGGTCACGAGTGAATCTGTAATCAGATAATTACCATGATTAGTTATGCTCGTCAAGTTTTTCAAATCAAAATTCAACGCGAACCCCGATATTATCATCACCCAAATCTAATACCAAAATTACTATATCGCAAACTATATCAACCAAAACAAATCGAAATCACGACGTATAACATCTTAATCCTTTATTTACTCGTAATATGTAACATACACGTATATAAACACAACAAATTCTTACCTCTTGTGGCAGGCGCTGCATTTGAATGGCTTCTCGCCCGTGTGCGTCCTCTCGTGGTTCTGCAGCACGTGCTTGTATCCAAACGACCTGGCGCAGACTCCGCAGGTGAAGACCTTATCCCTTCCGTCCTTCGTTACTTGATCAGGACTGACGGTCTGACCCGGTGGACTAGCCACTTGTCCTTCAGCCTTCACCGCCACAGCAGCATTACTATCAGTCTTGCTGTTACTCTTCGACGCGGCGCGTTTCTTGGTCGCAGTCTGTCCGGCCGTCTGAGCACCGCCCTTCTTTCCCAGCCTATCCGCACTGCTGCTCACCACGTTATTATTGTTGAGGTTGTTACCAGTTGCAGCGGTGGCGGCAACTGCGTTGTTTGTCACGCCGGTTGGCGTGCGAGCTCTGGAGCCCTGGCTCTGACCGCTCTTGGAACTGAGAGCCGGGGACACCGGGCCTGGTTGCAAAGGCGAGGGTGGCGAGTTGGCAGCTTGTGGCGCCCATCCGCCGAAGAGAGCTTGGTGACGGAACGGATTGGCAAGGCCCATAGGGTAACCCGCGGCTATCAGCGCACGGCTCATGTGGGAGGCGGCGAGGAGCTGCTCCGGGGACAACATCGAGAAGGGTGACGAGGCGGCAGCGGCGTACACCCCGGAGAAGAGACTCGTTGCTGTCGAGTTGTTGTTGTTCGTGGCGTCGGCGTTGTTGTTGTTGTTGTTGAATGGAGGCGAGCCGCCTGATGGGTGACCCAACTGGTGGTGGGAATGTTCGCCCGACGACGCCTGCTCTTGCTTGATGGCTAGGCTCTGGTTTGCTAAGAGTCCTGGAAAAGGAGAAGCGGGAGGGTTTGGATTAGCTTTGTTGCTGGTTACGATTTCAAATAAATTGCTGTTTTATCTTTAAGGTGCGAGAGAAAGAGAGAAAGTTAATTGTGAAAAAGTTAAGCTTTCGCGCTTTATATAGTATACTTCATAGCGCTTACCGCAACTTTAAACCATTGCTCTCGTAAGCTTCCATAAACATCCATCGGATAATCCCTACACCTTTCCTCACTCATTACCCAAACACCTTCCGGAACTACGAAACCATCGATACACACACACGCGCTCAATCTTGCAATATCCTCTCTCACCTCTCATCATCATCATCATCCTGCCGCTTAAAAAGGAACCACATCCGAATCTTGCGCAACTCTACCGAAAAACACATAGACGAGCGACGGAGAGACGAAAAAGGCGCGAACGAACGAAAAGCGCGGTGGTTACGTTTTTCCTCTCTCTCTCCTCTACCTCCTCCGACTTTCCCTCTCGCGAGTGTATATACACATACAGCAACACGTGAGAGAGGCAGCAGCAGCGGCGGCTCCAGCTCCTTTCATTCATGCGCGCGTCGCCGCCGCTGGCACGTGTGTAGAAGAGGAGGAGGAGGAGGAAGCCCGCCGCCCACGCGGCACGAGATCGTTTCGAGGCCAACGACTCGTATATATGTGGGTATGTATACACGCGCGAGAGAGTGCATCGCGCAAAGGAGAAAACAGTGTCGAGTGCGTTTTTCGGGACAATCTCGGCACGATGCGAGATACAAGTGTGTGTATGTATGTATGGGGGTGAGAAGGAAGGAAGGAAGCGTCGTTTCTTGGCAACGGCCTCCCCCGCGCTCGCGTCCTAATTGGCCGGCGGCGCGCAACCCCTTTGCTGCTGCTGCGGCGTTATCGACTTTTTTTCGGAGAGGAGTGTAAGGTGTCGAGCCGTCGGCAACTCATGGCGTCGTGTGTACGTGTTAATGTACAAGTGATTGTACGTATACACACGCGGGAGTGAGAGATTTTCTGAATGAAAATTTCGGTGTTTAGGTGTGTACATCAGTAGCCGCGCGTACGTAAATATTATTACGCAGAAATTGTAAATAGAGAGAGCGACGCGTATGAGTTTAGAGAAGTCGAGAGAGTAACGCCGAATGAAATTTGGAATGCGCGATAGATTTTTGACAGAACACGGTTGTTGCCGTAGATGTATTATATAGAAAGTTGCGAAAAGCTACAAAAGCATCTATGATATATCCTTCCGAGAACCTCGTTTATATCTCTCTTATCCCCGATAAGCGTTAAAGATACTACACGGCATTCATAAGCACACGCATGACTAACGAACTTTGCGTAAAGTCGTGCCGTCAAAGTAGCCCGCTGCTATCCTCGTTACTACAACCGCGCGTCATTAGCCAGCCTAATTGTCATCCAAACTTCGCACAAAGAAGGCCGCACGATAGTTACGCTATATCGATCATATGTGTGTAAAAATATACACACTCGCGTATTTAATAATTGCGGAAAAATCTTGGCCGACGGGACGCAACGATTTTATCGATTTTTCGAGAGAGACGAGGGTTGCTGCTGGATGCGCGTTTGGTCGATTTCTCGCCGACGGCGCGAGGGAAGAAGCGCGTTACGAGAGACGGCGAAGAAGTGTGCGTGTATACAAGTTGAGAGAAGGGAAGAAGAGACGTGCGTTTTTTTGTTGTTTTTTTTTTCTTTGGAGAGCGGTTTTTCGGTTGGGGGTTGTTGTTGCGTTGAGGTTTGGTGCGAGTTTCGCCGATGATGAATTTGGAGTGAAACGTTGCGATTTATAGAAACGAGCGTTTGTGTAACGAAGGAATTGGAGTATAAGAAAAATGTGACTATATAGAAGCTTTGCATTTATTTCATGAAGCGGATTGAGAAAGCTACGATTTCTTTAAGCGAAAACTGAAACAATATTCGCGATATTATTTAACTATTCTTCCGACGCATTTCTCGTGCAATATTATTTGTATCTAACGAAACTATGTATCTCAAAATATTCCGTATACGAGAATAATAAAAAATCAACTTCACATCCGCGCCCGGCGGACCGAAGCTTTATATAGTTATACTCTCGCCGAGAACTTAACGCTATCCGGTGCAGCTTTTCAGCTCGCTTCGCTGTATAACTTTCGCGCATTAACCTTCTCTCTTCTTAACCGAATCAAATGCTTACACGTACAGTGTATTACGTGTAAATGTATAAGTATGTATGTTATGTACCTGCGGTGATCTGGGCCTCTTGCATATACGACAGTGCCATTCTACGATCTTGGTGCTGTTCGTGTAGGTGTGTTGTTTATCACTGAGACACCATATCCTGTCTGGAGCCTCGAGGATCACAATCTTCTTGCTTCCTTGATATATACGATGTATATTTGTTGATCCAAATTCCACGATACAATATATATCATATATATAATGTATGCTTGTTTGCGATGATCCACGCTCCTGCGCGTGTATATATGTATACACCGGGCACTGGCTTGTCGCACAACCGAATCACTATATAGCAGCAGCAGCGCACGCGTATCAATGCTACTTACTTTTGCGTAAAGTAAGAGAAATAAAATAAAAAAAGAAACCAAACAGAACTCAGCAAAACAAAGCGGTGTTGTTGTTTTTTTTCTATAACGAGCGCGCACACAGAACACCAGCGGTGTGTCTCTCTCGCTCTTTATAATCTTCCGTGTGTCCAGGTGAACTTAGGCGTTAAAACACGCAAAAGAAGAATAAGAAGAACGTGAGATATGAGCTGCTACGAGGAGACTCAGACACGGTCCAAGCTACGACTGACGGATGTTAAGAACGTGCGTGTACGGATCTGTCCTCCTCCGGGCTGACCTAACCCAATACTGACTGTCAGGAGCCGCGAACCGCGGCTCTATAGCACTCGGAAACACCGACCCCCACTACTACTACCTCGCCCCCTCTCTATCCCTACTACCAGCGCTCTCCAACAGCGTTTCTATATACTATACACACTAGTTGTACGCAACCCTCCATCAGGGGGGAGGAGCACCGGCGCGCGAACGAGCGCGTGCGTAGAGGGAGACCGATCGAGAGTGGGGATGACGGAAACGCAATCTCCCAAGTATAAGCTTATGTATATACACGCGCAAGGAGAGAAGTGCATGGATGGTGCTGCTGCGGCGGGATTTTTTCAAAGGACCGAGGCGTGCGGCAGATGCACTTGTTGAGGGAGGAGTGCATTTGAGAGAAAGAGGAAGGAAGGAATACTTATTCGTTTGCACTTGCGTAGACATTCGGAGGAAGACTTTGTATACCTGATGTTTTATGATAGTAGGCGATCTGCTGGTGGGGGGTGAATAGCTCAAGTGGTAGGATGCTAGCGTCGGTTAATGTTTATGCTTGAAAGTTGTTAAGTGAAAGCTGATTTTAGTTCTCTGTGGATGTGCTTTGATCTGGACCGATTTACGGCCCTATAAAATGTTATATTTGGTAAATCTTGTAAACGTCGTAGCGGTAACTTTTGTTTTCTTATAATTTACAATAGTTAACCCTAGCGTACGTGCACGCACTCGCCGCATCAACTTAATATAAACAGGAAAAAAAGAAGTCTCTATACTTCAAGACTTCAACGGTTCGCCGTTACGCATCGATTGATGCGCGCCTCCGTTCGCTTGTATTACACACACACACACGTGCGCCCCGTGCTTTTCTCGATCCTCGGTACCAAACGCCACATACTTCATCGTCAATTATTCATTTACCTCTCATATATATATATACGTGGAGCCCGCAAAATAAAAGCCTGATGCAGCACGCTTGCGCCGCCCTCATGAATATATCGAGCAGTGAAAAAACCACGTGTCGCAGACGACGACGACGAAGGTAGGTATATAATTCGCGCTCGCGCGTCTCGCTCGCAATTACAAGCGCGTGCAATTTTTTTTTGCGCGTAATAAAGTTGTCGCGCGGCTATAATTGCAGCGTTCCGGAGGGATCGGAAGGGACGGATATAATTGATTGATTGTCAATAGCGTTAATTACTGCGCGATCGGGCCAGCGGAAAATTAAAATAATCGACGAGCGAGAGAGTTGTGTTCTTCTTCTTCGTTCTTTCTTCTGCTGCGAGGATGAAATCGGATTAATTACGGTTTATTGAGTAATGGATGGGTTGTCGATGGCGAGCGAGTTGCGTAACTTAAAATATATATAAGTTCCTCGCCAACGTGCGTCCGACAAACGACGCGACGAGGAAGTTTCAAGTATATTACAAGAGTTTTATGAGAGGCTGTGGTTTTTGTTACGTTTTCTTGAGATTATTGAAAAAAGAATATCATAAAATATACTGTTTAAGATTTTTCAAAATAACGATTGACAAAATGAATAGAGAATCCTATACAAACTCGCGATACAAAACGGTTGTGTAACAAAACTCAACTAATAAGACACTAACGACCGATACAAAAAAAAGAAACAGTGTCGAAATACCAGAAATAATCTTAAGTCTCAAATCGTCGTATACTTATATCCCACCAACGAACTGTACATCATACGCGCCAAATGCGTTTTTTACGACTTTTAAACATATTATATTATGGAAAACTCTCATTATATCGTCACGCGCTCGCACGCCGCGTTTTTCCTGCAGACGCTGTGTGGTACGCGCGTGCGGCTATATACCGCGTCCATTCAATATTGCAGGGATAGCGCGGCGTGTAATCGATACATAACGCACGCGCGCCTCCGCGTAGATACAGATGCATCAACGTGGCGGGCCACGAGAGTCGATGCAACAAAGAGCCGCGTGGGGTTTGAATATTGAAAGAGGAGAGAAAAATGCGGAGGGTAGTAGTAACAATAAGAGAGTGTGAGCAGTGGATAGGAAAAAAAATTTTTTTTTATATAAAGTTTATAGTTATGAGGAGGAGTGAAGGGTTGGAGTTAATTGAAAGAGTTATAATAGCCGTTAAATTAATAAATTAGATTTATATCATTCCGATGTGACGTTCTACTGAGATATTTTAAAGCTTGTTATCCTGAAACGAAAAGCACTTTAGATTTGATAAGATAATTGTACTGCTTCTTCACTTAATATATAAGCAGCCGAGTAAATCATATAATACTAATGAATAACGTCCTCTCTTATTCCCAATAAAAATACCCACGATAATCACTATTTTTCCGGCCAAACCGCACACTCCACACACTCCTCATAAACAATCCAAGTAACTCTCTCATCACCCACCTCAAAACCCCTATCAATCTCCAGCTCCGAATTGAAACGTAATTTCCAGCTCTTGCACGCCACCATTTTTCATACCCCGATTTTTCCTCTCTCCAAAAGTATAGAAAAAAAAAACCAGTTTCCACGAGGGGAGGATATATAAACCGCGCGCGGCTCTCTCTCACCTGCCTGCGGGGCGTGCGCTGAGCGCGTGCCCGGCGCGCGCGCACCGCGCTTTAAAAAAGTCGAGAAGAGAGAGGGAGAGAGAGAGAGAAGAAGGTCTTTTTTGTGCGAGACATATAGAGAGAGAGTAGAAGCGTTGTTCGCGCGGTTGTGATTTTTCGGATGTGTGCAGTGTGCGAGGTTTGGTAGGAGAGGAGGGGAGGAGAAAAAGAAGAGATTATTTCTGGAGTGGTTATTTGGGTGGATTTTGTTTATTTTCGGCCGCGCGCTCGATGGGGTTTGTATTTTCGTGTGGGTTTTACGAGAGTGTTTAGTCCCTGAGTGTATATATTTGTATTTGTTTGCGAGGACTGTGGTGTTCTCTTGTTGATGTAATAATAATTGTAGTGATTTTTTATCTAGTATAGGAAAATGCATGAAATTTTTATAATTATTAATTATTATAAAATAGTTTGGACGCGATGTTTCTTACAATATACTTACATGAAAAAAAAAGATGAAATGTTTTTTTATTTCATGTTACGTCGTTACTCTGCTTTCAGCGGCACTTCAACGCAGCAGAAGTGCATAGTTGAAAAAAAACGTTCTATAGACACGTTGATGTACGCACAATCGATGATCTGGTGCATTCATTGAAATCTCTCTCTCTCTCATTTCTCCCTCATATACGTTTCTACCTTAAAAAAAACGTAGAATAGACTGATCGTTATTCAATACGCCACGTTACATCGGTATACTAAATTTTTCGAAAATCGCTGAAATTATTTAACATTAATCCACAGATACATCACGCGGGAAATCCCCTTCCACAGCGATTTCTCATTACTACTTAGCGAGAGAAATTCTCTCATTCGCTCTATCCCATGGAGCAAAGACGATCGCACTGTCCTGAATCACGCGCGATAGATCCGAGAGCCGAGATCATCTCCTCCGCGTACTTCTAATTCCTCGCTCAATGCTTCAACCAGAAGTCAATCCTTTCTCTCTTTCAATTATCCCCCACCGTACTTTACCTCTTTCATGTATATGCCACCAGCATCAGTAGCGCAGAGACGTGTATAACACAATGCCGACATTATTAGCAATCATTACGACGTTCAACCCTTATACTTGTCTCCCTTTCCGAAAAATACCTGCTCACTTTGCGCGCGTGAACCCTTCTCTCTCTCCCCCCTCTCTACTTATGTTCATAACCCTTTTCAGCGAGAGAATTTATACCTGCGACGGCGCGCAAGGTGCGGGGATTCCCCTTTAGCTATGGCTGGTTGGATGGCTATAATGCGCACGGAGGATCGCAAGGGTTATGGGGAGAGAACGAGAGAATTGATGGTGCGCGCATTGTGCGCGAATGTGATGTTTTCGTGGGTGCGCGCGAGAGGCATATATATATAGGCGATGCCTCGGGCGGTCTTTGTGTGTGGCGAATGGGGTCGTGTGAATTTTGTCGGGGTTGAGCGCGAGGTCTCGGGTTGATCGGATCGAAAGTCAAGGGGTTTGGTTGTCGATGATGATTGAAATGATTAAAATGATCTATTTTATTTTTAATTCGTGATTGTCTTCCTCCTAGAGGAAGCTTTGTGATAGTAAAAAAAAAGTTTATGAGATAATGTGTTAGGAATCTTGTTTAGCAAATTTGGAATCGAAA